>AYEL01069554.1:0-141510 GCA_000484575.1 Olivierus martensii
AGTGTCATATTTCTTACAAAAATAGATTTGATTAACTGTTAACCAGAATAAACGTCATTGCATAAGAAATCGGTTACAAAATACATTCACAATCAAATAAAATCGTTTTGTCAGTCAATACCTTTCATAATTTCATGGTGTTGGTATTTAATATTTGTGCAATTTCCTAAACAGGTATGTTTTTAATTATTGTTTCAAATTTAAAATGATTAAATTATAATTTAAAAGAATTTCGATCCTGCTGAGCTTCTCTGAAAATGGCATTTCACTTTTTTCGGACTGCTGGCATTATTCAAACCCATGATACAGGCGGCCGGATGGCCAAGTGGTAACACTGTCAGCATGCCATGCAGGAAGACCCGGGTCTGGTATCTCCTGAAAACTTTTTTCAGGGTGCTGGGCCTGGTCCGGCCCGACGATCCCCGTCCTTCACTACTCAGTCTCTCTCCACGGGTGTGGGTGCACCCGTGGTTGGAACTGGCCCTGCCCCTTAGTAATCTCTCTGATTGGAAATGGGCGTAAAATATGCAAAAAAAGAAAACATGATTCAAATAACGTCCAATGAAAGCTGATCTGCTAAGAAAATTGGCTTAATTTTAACATGTCATCATTTTATAATATCTTAGTCAACAAATGCACCTCTTAGGATCTTTCCTTTTGGTTACATAATTTTCTAAGAGAATTTTATCACCTCAGACAGTTATTAGGTGAATGCGTGATTTTGAGATTTTTTTTTTTTGCTATTTTATTTTTTGTCCCTTTCCAATCAGATAAATTACTAAAGGGCAGGATCACTTCCAACCACCCACACCCGGGAGATTTTTTGTCAACAGATGACACCTCACTCCATTCTGGAAGAATACTATGTGACGGGGGTGAAATAAGCCCTTCCACAGGGGTGAAACCTGAGATTCGAACCCAGGTCCTCCATGGTGGAAAGCCGAAGCATTTCCATGCTGCCAATTTGGCCAATTGTGAAGGGGGTCAGATGGAAGGATCGCTGGGAAAGTGCAGCCCTAGGCTATATTTCATTGATGGAATATGGCCCTTTCTCTCAAAAGTTTGCCTACCTCTGATCTAGAATGAGCAGTTGTCTGAGGTAAATATAGCCACTGACTTCCTCTAGAACTATGTTATCTAGTTTTATCTTCTGTTGATCAGCAAAATTATTGTAGATGA
This sequence comes from Olivierus martensii, assembly GCA_000484575.1. NCBI lineage: Eukaryota > Metazoa > Arthropoda > Arachnida > Scorpiones > Buthidae > Olivierus > Olivierus martensii. Next base: position 1,180 of record AYEL01069554.1, read on the forward strand.
CCTTAGTTTTACTTATGTTTATTCTGAGTCCTACTTCCTTGCTTTCTGTGGCCAAGCTTTGTATCATATTTTGTAGTTCACTTGGATTCGATGCTAACAAGACTATGTCATCAGCAAATCGTAGATGACTTAGATATTCTCCATTTATCTTGAGACCATTTTTTTCCTAATCCATTTTTGATTACTTCTTCAAGGACTGCAGAAAACAGTTTTGATGAAATAGTATCACCTTGTCTAACACTTTTTCCTATTTTAATTTTCTTACTATATTTATGCAATCTAATTCTTGCTGATGCTTGACTGTAAATTTTGCTGAAAATATCAACATAGCCTGAATCAATATCAGTATTAGCCAAAGGATTTAGCACAGATGTCATAATGCTATCAAAAGCTTTTTCATAATCAATGAACCCTAAACAAAGTGGAATTTGATACTCATTTGTTCTTTCCACAATTTCTCGCAATACAAAAATGTGATCCATGGTACTATATCCTGCCCTGAATCCTACTTGTTCTCTTGGCTGTGCTTCATCCAGTGATCGTTTTAATCTATCTGTCAAAATGCGAGTAAAAACTTCATACAATACAGATAAAAGACTGATAGGTCTGTAATTAGAGATATCCTCTCTTTCCCCTTTCTTGTGCAAAAGAATAACTGTTGCATTCTTCCAATCTTCTGATACATCTTTTTGTTTTAAACATCTATTAAATAAATCTGTTAGAATGTCTTCTATTTGTTCTCCTCCTTCATGTAAGATATCAACTGTGATACCGTCTTCTCCTGGTGCCTTCCCTTTTTTCATTTTCTTTATAGCGAGATGAACTACTACTTTCATAATTGGTGGTATCTCGCTCTTTGAATTTTGCACCAAACAACTATTATTTGTATCTCTATACAGATCAGAATAAAATTCTTTCACATGTTTTAAGATATCCTATTGGTTTTTAATTATTTTACCATCTTTGGCTTTTAAAGCAAAAATCTTTTTTCTTCCACAGCAAAGATGTTTTTATACAGATTTTATTCCTTTGTTTTCCTCAATGGATTTTTAATTAAGTTACAATTGTACTTTCTGATATCGTCTGTGATATACTTTCTCACTGTTTTACAAAGTTCAGCATATTCAATTTTCTATATATATATATATTCTGTATAACTATTTTATTTTCATTTTATTATTTTACTTTTATTAAATTATTGAATATATTTATATATACACATGCACACAAGAAAGAAAACCTGTGCCTGGCATTGCCTAGGCAATTTGTTGTATTTTGTAAAGGTTTGAATGTAACTATGAATTAATATTTTATTAATTTTTCAACATCCCATCTGAGTCATAGCAAAACTCAGATGGGATGTTGGAATTGAATGGATGTCAATGGTTTTTTTCCTGTAGATTTGTTTTTCTTTGTAGAGTATCAAAATCCAGTTCTGAATGAGAAGTGATTCTTATTCCTTAATTGCTTTATTTCTTCATGATTGACTGTGGATCAGTATATCATCAATCTCTATCACCAATCAGTCTAATTTCTCTTTCTTGAGAAGACTTTTGTTCCCTTGTTTCATTTCACCATTCTCTTGTGAATCCCTGTGACGACATCAACTATACTTATTTTGAATGTCCATGCTTCATTTCCTTTAATCCAAAACACTTTATCAAATTATTAAATTTAGACTGTCTTTTGTTTATTATTTTCACCTCTTACCCAATATTGTTGGTTGTATAGTATTCTTTAGACCTTCCCTTATTTATGGTCACTTCCTTGCCGTTGCCTTGAACCACTAATTAATAATGTGGGAAAGTTTGACCTCTTGTAGAATAACATGCCTTTGTTGTTTTTTCACATTTATCATTTGTTAAATTAATTTTATTTAAAAATGTTTTAAGTTATCAGAAAAACAAAACAACTAATATCACACTTGATCAATACTGAAGATGGAATGTTAATTATTGACAGGAGAAATAATCAGTTGAATATTCTATCAGCTATTCATCAGTTATTTTATGAATAAAATATCAGTAATTTCAAAATTATTTGAAATGCTGTAAAGGATATTGTTTTTTTTTTTTGCTTTAAAAGAAAAGAAGGAAATTATTGTGAACCACGAAAAGAAAATAGCTTATTACCTGGAGGTGGGAGGACGGCGTGAATGCGGGTGGCCATGTATATCAAAATCCATTGGAAGAAATGAAGTAATCTTGTAACCGAATTCTTAAGAAGGAAAAACTGGAATAATGTATTTTTGAATTATTTTATTTTAATAATGTTCCTTCAATTATTTAAGTACAGAAAAAGGTTTATTGAAGACTTTAAGTGTCATATTTAGTGTTAGTCGAGGAATAAATGTAAATATGTAAATAAGCAGGATTGTATAAATATCCTCGACTACCCGGTGTTCGAGAAGTTCTGGTGATGCTGATTGTCATATGTTGTTGGTGGTTGATCTACATGTAAGTCGCTGTCAAGTCTTGAACTGTCGTCTTTAGTTCTTGCTAGATGTGTTTTTGGACTGTGAACTTTGTCTTGTGTCATTGGTATAATCTATGTACTATAAATGTCATTTTGTATTTTCAGCATAAGTATGTTTATGTTTACCAGAACTCTTCATTTTTTCTAATACTACATTGATAATTTTTAAGCTGCTTGTTAACAGGTTACTAATAAAAATTATAACACTATGGATGCTGTTTATTTGTTTCTTGATTGGTTCATTCAATCTCAGTTCAAGATTGAAATTACGATGGAAGTACAGGCAAAGTCAACGGCAGAAGGGAGTCCGAACTCTGGAGAGGTGTCAGGGATAACCCTGAACGTCTCAATGTAAGCAATTAATTTGTAGACCATTGTGTAAAAGTCCATTTACAAATTTCAAAGTCAAATTATCCATTTGATAAATTCTATGCTTTTGATGGATGTAAGAATTTGAAATTCAGGACCAACAGAAGAATATCAAAATCCATTTGATGTTGATCTGAGGAAAAAATTGCTTTCGAGAGCAAGTTTTTTAAAAAATTTTTCAAAGAAAAATTACATTTGGATATTGTCATGTTATATCCTACATTATCATTGCCAGGTTCTTTTCTAAATAATATGTTAGATCTTTAGCTTTCTATCAAGTTATAAAACTGTTAAACTGCCTCATTAAACTATTTTTGTTATTTTGCCTAAAATGGAATAATTATACTTTATTGTGTATATTTTGGGAAACAGAAGTTGTTTTTTATAATACACTGTCTCCAAAAGTTATGCACAGGTAAGAAAATTGAATAGAACTGTAAAGTCTTCAATCAGTTTACTTCAAAATGCGGAGAGGTATCACATGAACAATAATACTCTCAAAACAAACAACACAAATCAATACTCATATTAGTAACAAGGGAAAAAATGATTACAAGATGTTTCACATCATGACTCATGATGGGGTGCACACAAACAATACAAAATGGACTGTTTATTTTGAAAGTGGTGTAAATAAGTCCATTTTTTTAAAACAATGAGATATTACATAAATAAAAAGTTTACACAAAATTAATTTAATATTTCAGTTTTTTAAAAAAATGGACTTAACACCATTTTCAAAATAAACGGTTCAAATAATGGTTTAATATGGAATTTGTCCTCCTGAGGCATGAATGCATGCTTGACACTAATAGTTCATGCCTTTGAGGAGATGATCAAGTTGTTATGAAGGAAATAATCTTCAAGGGCAGCTGGCAGTTCTTGGAGTGTATTGGGAGGTTGTTGGCTAGCATCTCATACATACTCTATAGCAGCGTTTCCCAAACTATGTTCTGCAGAACACTGGTATTCCACAGAAGATCAATAGATGTTCCATAAAATTTATGAAAATATAAGTCTTATTTTTCTGATTTAATTAAAATACTATGCCAAGTTGAAACTGGAGTCACTATTTTATTTTATATAATAAATGTTTATTTTGCCTAATTTATTATCATCAATATCTAACTATACTATAAAATAACCAAAGTGTTCCATAAAAGTTTCAGGATCTGTGAAATGTTCCATCATAGAAAAAGTTTGGGAAACACTCCTCTATAGGATTAAGGTCAATGTTCATTCTGACCAAAACATCTGTTGTATACTTTGTTCCAAGAGGACTAAGGTATACAACAGATATACTCATCCACTAACCATGCTGTGTGGGCAGGCATTATCATCCATTAGAAGAAAGTGTGGACCTACTGCACTGAGATAAGGTCTGAATAAGGGTCAAGAATTTCATCCTGATATCTCACTGCTGTCGAACTGCTGCCTGCAAACACATGGATTGCTCAAAAGTCTAATAAACACAAGCACTTAATAAGCAGTCCAGAAATAATCGACTTAAAATAAAACTTTAATAAGAAACGTTTTCGACCATAGGCAGTCCTCATCAGCTTTTTATACAAATACTTATTTATATAAAAAGCTGATTAGGACTGCCTATGGTCAAAAACGTTTCTTATTAAAGTTTTATTTTAAGTCGATTATTTCTGGACTGCTTATATTAAGTGCTTGTGTTTTATTAGACTTTTGAGTTAATAGCCTTTGAGAGCAGTTCTTTAGAGTTTTTTACATGGATTGCACTCAGTGCATACCCAAGTTCACAACAGTGCATTCACCCACAGAAAAGCCAGCCCATACTGTCACATCTCCACTACAAAATGCATAGTGCTCAATAATGTTAATGGAAGCTCTTACCTGATCCCAGCCTCTTTCCACACCCTCAGTTGTTTGTTATCTGGTTCCAGGGAAAATCAAGACTCATCTGTAAACAAGACAATGCTCCATTGATATCTGGTTCAGTTGACATGCTCAACACATTTCTGTGATCAGTCAAACCTAGCATGCAGTGGTGCACACATTACTGGTCATTTGCATAAAAGATTTTGCCTGTGAAGCCTCTGACACACAGTACTTGCTGATACTGTCCTTTCTATGGCTGCAATAAGATGTGCCCATAGAATAAATGCTGTTGTTCAATGGTTACGTCTCATCAGTAAACACAAATAGCAGTTATTAGAAGGGGCTGTCACTCTAGGACAGCTTGTAACAGGTCTTGATGACTGTCCCTGTACTCTGAAACTATGTCCATAATTGTGAGATTACAGAATGGTTAACATTGATGGAGCATGACACTTCTACAATGAATAGGCCAGCCTACAGTTTGCCATCAAGATATCCTCTTAGTGGCATAATGATGAAACTGTCTATCTTCGATTTTCTTTTAACTGTTCTCAGTTGCAGTGGTAACCAATAAGGAAAGCATTCTTTTTATCTAGCTTTCTATTTGAATTTTACAGACTAGCCCAATCTTTATATTTTAAACTTTTCAATATTTGCATGTTCTGATGCAACATCAAACATAATTTCAGGGAAATATACCCATAGGTTGTTGCTATCTTCAAATTTGCATTTTTTGCTTAACTTAGATGCAGTGTATATTGTTTACATATTATTATAAAGCATGAAGAGGGTGTCTACATAAAGGATTTCATTAATTTTTATTGTAATTTTATAAATTCATTATATATATTTATTCTTTACCAAGATAATGATATGTTAATTAAGTACAGTCAAACCTCTTTAAGCCGCCCCTCTATAAACCGCCACCCTCGTTATTTGCCTGATGAAAGCCAATAACAAATCTCCTCCTTTGTTAAAACATAAAATTCCATCTATAAACCGCCACCTCACTAATTGTCAACCGCCATTCATTTCTGGAGGCAAAACCATTTCATTAGTAGACAAATCAGTTGTTTAAACCGCCAAAACAATCGAATGGCAAGGTCAACCAACACAAATAGAAACACAAGATGGCAATTAAGTAATTTATTTCGAACCGATGGTGGTGGCTTAAAGAGGTTTGACTGTAATTCAAAAATTATGACGTTTTATTATATAGCTCCTATTTTGTATTTAAATTATGTATACAGCACATATATTGTTTTAATTTTGCCATAATAATTTAGATAATTTATATACTCTAAATCTAAGTTTTTAATAATTTATATACTGTAAGTTTTTAATTAACATAGTGCTTTAAGAAATATAAGTCTTATAAACTGAGGAGAGCTTATAATAATATAGCTTTTTATGAAAATATTTTCTTCTGTTTATATAATGTTATTAAAATATTATCAAATGCTATTATTTTTTCAAATTTATAATTTAATCACTAATGTTATGATGAATGTTCTGAACTTATATGATTTGAAATTATTTAATTGCTTTTTGAATTTTATTGGTATGAAACAATAATTCAGTTCTAATGATTTTTTTTTTCATTTTAGATAAATCATCTGCTTCTAATTCAGTACCAAAGGAAGTTGTTGAAGATTGGACTCAGCCATTATCTGAATTATGGCAATTTAGTATGCCAAATTTTCATGCAGAACAACAATATAATATGAATTGTTCAACAGTGGATCCCCATTGTTCTATATGTCTTATATTTAAACCACTGAGGGTAAATATTTATTTATTATTGAATTGTTAATGCTTTTTAAGTTAAATTATCAAGAATCATTATTCATAATAAATCTTAATTTTTTAAAACGTTTTAGTTACATAATCTCAGTTGTGGAAAAGAACCACATGTGCCTTCTAAAAGCCGGGTTTGGATGCCTGCAACATGTTTTGTATCAGCATCAACTTCAGAATATGTCAATCCATTATTGGATCAAAATGGTTTATCACCATTGTTAATATGCACAGATTGCAAAGTTTGTGTCCATGCCAGTGAGTATATTTAGCTGTATTATTAATATTATATATACAGGTATCCCTCACTATATGCGATCTTACTTTATGCATTTTCGCTGTAACGCAATTTTAAAAAGTAAATTAACTTGAATTTCTTCTCATCCAAGAAAATAACTGTCTTCTATTTCTCCATTCTACTCTCTTTGGGTCCATCTCCTGACCCAATTCAATTAGGCATTTTTCATTTTTTGTGAGAGAAGAGATGACGACTTAGAACAATACGCTGCAAACCCATTTTAAAAGAGGCATCTTCTGATTTTTTTGTTCCAATGTACCAAGTCCAATATTTCTATAGCTGCAGTAAGAACTAATAGATCTGATTTTTATGAAATAGCATGAAAGGCTATGAACAATGATTCCTGAATTTCAAAGAGATTTCAGAAACAATGCCTTTTCAGCTATGTTTTATTGTAATTGTAACTTGATTTGATCCTCTTATTTTGATCCTTAATTTCTTTTTCTTTCTCTACCTCCTGATTTAACCCTTGTAATTTTTTTCTTAGAAAGAGAAAGAAATTGCAAAGATTAAATTAAAAAGTTTAAGGCAAGTAATAAAACAATATTTTTTTATTAGGCAAAAATTGCTATACAGGTAAAGAAAGCATTGTGAGTAGTGCACTGTACACTGACCAAACCTATAATGAGATAACACACGTTATCATGAATGAAGATCATAAGCCAAGTTCAGATTCCATTGAAACAAATATAAAGGAATGGAAATAAAATTAAATATTAAAATCAATTTTAATCTTGTTGCCTATTCAAAGTAGTCAATTGAGATGGGAAATAGAAAAACAGATGCTGTGTATTCTATACTGCATGTATTAATTAAATACAATAGAATTAACGGAAATCAATAGTATTTTTGACAGCTACTTGTTGATTTTGTAAATTGAATAGACAAAAGATTAAAAGTTTTTTATGCAAATTTTCATTTCAGCTTGTTATGGTGTAACTTCGATACCAATTGAAACAGCTTGGAAATGCTCAAGATGTATTAGACAAGATTTAAATGCAGTAAGTTATGTCTTTTATGCAATAAAATTATGAATTTTTTTTAATTATTACAGCATATATACTTATTATTTATATATATTCTTAATTTTTTATTAATAAAATTTAATAAATTTGATATATTATAGAGATGTTGTATGTGTTCTCTTCGAGGCGGTGCATTGAAGCCAACAATAGATGATAAATGGGCCCATGTTGTTTGTGCAGCTCTGGGGCCTCAAGTTTTATTTGAAAATATAATTTTAAGAGAGCCAGTTAATCTTACAAGAGTACCAAAAGCAAATTTGAAACTGGTAATTTAAATTTTATTTTAAATCATAATTCAACCTAACTAGGGGATTAAATAAATAATTATTAATTAAATAGATGGTGGCACCATAGTATAATTAATAAATAATTGTTAATTTGTCAGTTTAATTTAAAAATAAAGTCACTAGAGATATAATCTGGCTAGTTTAATTCTTTTGGAAAAATTGTGTTTTGTGTGTTAATTATGTATTAATTATTATAATAGATATTACAATAAATAAACTTTCATTTTAAATTTCAGAAATGTTATTACTGTCATAAATTATCACCTAATAATTCTGGGCCGCGAGGAATTTGTGTAAAGTGTTCAGTGAAGAAATGCTCAACTGCTTTTCATATAACTTGTGCTCATGCTGCAGGAATAGTATTTGAAAGATCTATGTTACCACCTATTGTTGAGATTAAATGTAAATATCATATTGCTGTCAGTGAAAAGGTAATATTACTTTACTACTTTTCTTAACCAATTAGCTTAACATTTTTCTGAAATATAAGATCAATTCTTCAATATTATTCTTTTGAAATAATTATTTAGTTATTAAAAAGATACATGTATAAATTATCAAATATTTAGAATTCATGATTTTAATTTCTTTAATTTTACTATAACAGATATTGAATAGTTAGAACTTTGTTGATTTAACTTGTTGATTGAGATTTGTGATATATTTCAAAATAAACCTAATTAATATGCAAAAAATTCATATTGTGAAATCTTGCTTAATTTTCATCAAAATCTTTTGAAAATTTTACAGTTCATTGTTTTTCATTCTCATTCTGTCAATGTGAATATTTTTTTTAATTTTATACCTTTCACAACTTTTTGTTCAATATATGAGATAAAAAAAAATGTTACCTTTTTTTTTGTATGAAATCCTAACCATTACCCATTGAAATATTTGTTATTTTTGGATAGCAGCAAGCTTTATGAATAAAATAAACTATGAATGAAGAAATTCAGATCATATTTTAAAAAATTATCAATAAAAAATGAGGGATTATGCAAATTTTCATTAAGTTATGCTATATAATTAGTTGAAAAGTAGTATAAATTTATTGAAATATTGTTATTTTTATTAACAAAATATATTTATTGGAATGTTTTTCGTTAATTTCAATAATTTTTTTTTTTTTTTAATTTTTTATAAATTTTTGAATTTATATCACAAAACTCAACATATATGAAAATCGTCCCCTCTCATACATAAACAACTTTAATATTTTTTACATTTACTCTAATTGGTCTGCAAATGCTTTGTTGACAAACTATACTCAATATCACATGCAGTGCAATAAAGTAGGTTTGGCCATAATTTCTCATGAAATAACTAGTTATTGTAAAACAATAAAAATGCCACACCTCTTTAAATAGCCTCAGGGTGTTTACATTTGGGTTTTTCAATTTTTACATAATGATTGATAAAATTGAAGCAAAAATTGAACAAATAGGAAACATTATTGTTTATATTAACTTTTCCAGCCTGAATTCTAATTGATGAAAAAAATTCTTTTATTAATTTTTGTGTTCTAAAATATCCAGATATATAATGCAATATGGAAAAAATTTTATGTTTATATTTATAAACAATTTTTTAAATATGTTGCCTTGTGGCAACATTGGGTTGATAAGAACTGAATCAGAAGTATATGTTGAAAAACAAATCTTATTTATTTTAAGAAAACTTGTTTTGTTACATTTATATATATAATAATAGAATGCATTATAATTATTAATTGCACATTTTTATTAATGTAATAATAAAATAATAGTAAAATAACAATAGAGAGTAAATTTTATTTTTTAGTGTGATAACTTAGATGACAACTTTTGTTGTTTGTGATCAAAGTGAGTAGATAATAAGCGAGACAGCTTAACGTTAAATAGCGTCGCTGCTCTGCAGCGCCACTTACTTGAAGCAGTTGAGGTGTTACTAACATGGAATTATGGGACTTGTTTATATCACTGATTCAGACACATATTCATGCGTCAAGGAGTATTAAAAAGACTACTTAAAATTAGCAAAACTGATAACAGAATAAAAAATATTGTCCCGTTTTCATATGAAAATATTTAATATATGTAATTAATGATTTTATTTGCATCTCATAATACATTGATGCTTAGCTTTTGAAAAATGAAAAAATCATTGTTTTTACTCTATATTTTATATTGGAAAGAGAAATTTGCTACATTTGTTATGAAAAACAATACATCTATAAAATAAATAAATAAAGATAACCATTTAAAATTATTTCACCATATTTTATGCACAAAAATTTTTTATTCACATTTGTTTACATAAAAAAATGAATTTTGAAAAAATAACTGTTATGGACAAGTCTTGACTTATCGGTAGGATTCATGAAGCACCAAATATCAAAATGATCTTCACATATTCTATAATTGGCATTTAGTTTTTCAACTGAAATTTGCAATAATTTTGAATTTTTTTGTAGAGTGCACCCATTGTAAACATCTAAAAATAAAAAATATATCAAATAGGTAAAATTTTTGTTTTTTAAATTTACTATTTTGTTATAAGTATATATATGAATCGTTTATTTTTAATTTACGTATGAATCATTTTCATATTTTCTATTTTGTGTATATTTACCTTTGGATTAAACAGATTAAAATCTGTATTGTATTTCTAAATTGCATATTAATAAAGGAAGTTTACATATAGTAATTTTTAATGATCATTCTTTTCATTGTAAAATACTATATTCTAAATCATAAATTATTTTAAGATAGTAAAACAGATAATTCATTGCCACAAAACGAAAAATTTACAAGAATTAATGAATATTTGTCAACTAGATAAAAATTTCAAAGCAAAAATTTATACTAACCTTTCTTTGTCTTTGTGAAATCTATACATTCTTTTATCAAATGAATTGTTATTACAACCTTCAAACGAACAATAACTTGATTCCTTTTTAGATTTCATGTTGCTAAACTTAAAATATATAATAGTAATTTTAGATTATAAATCTTTGATTTCAAACACTCAGTTTCTTTCTTCTGTACCTCGTGGTGTGTAGACTGAAATCTTTATCTTGGTGCCATTTCCGATTCTGCACAAAACTTTCGATATCCAGGCATGCATTGATCACATGAAAGTGTTTCATCACCCTGTTTGTTAAATGGCGCTATAAGTTGAAGCAAACTCCTCTCTTTAAAAGCTGTGTTGCTTATTATATACTTGCTTTGTTTGTGATGCACAAATGTACATTATATTTAGAGCATTTTATTCCAGAAAAATCCTTTTATACATAACTTGCACCTATTTTTTTTGGCATGTTCAGGCAAGTGCCTATAATTATCAGATTGAATGTCTGTGATAGGTGTCGATGTTACACAGTACTCTTTTGTGTCTACTTTTCTGTTTTCTTCAGATATCGATCTTCCCATTTTTTTTACCATAGGTGTTTTGTAATGCAATTTCTGGATTTCCTGGCAATTTTAATCTTGAAATTCAGAAATGTTAGTTTTGCCTTTTGCATGCTTTCATCTGAAAGTATATAAATATTTTTATTTGAAGCAAAAATTAGTTGAAGAAAAAGAATTTTTTGTTTCATAAATTTACAAATATTAATAAGAATATAGAATTTTGAATTATCAACTCATAAATGTAGAGTAAATAATGAAAATTAGAAAAAAATAAGAAACCTTAATCAGACTGCATTTGGAGAATTTTTATATTATTTTCCCAATGTTGCCATTTGGCAACACACATTCTTGATTATATAGTAGAACCTTGATAGCTTGAGTCTCAAATTGTTGTTTATCAAAAAAAATTCGATTATAAAGAGTTTTCGAGATATCAAGGTTCAATTTTAAATAAAGATTTTTGTCACTAATACATACCGTAGTTTTTAATACTGTATAAGACACAGTAATTTTCATAGAAAAAATAATCTAAATAGTCTTGCATCTTATAAACCAAAGATTGAAAATATCACTAAATAAACACGATCTATTTTTTCTATGAAAATTACTATCTAAATAGTCTTGCATCTTATAAACCAAAGATTGAAAATATCACTAAATAAACACGATCATATTGACAAAAATCTGTCAACAATTAGAAGTGAAACTTAGAAACAAAACTACTGTATGATATGTTCATTATTCCGAGCATTTACAAAAAAGTTCCTGTTCTGGTTGTCGGTAGCACATTTACGTTCTTTTGTTAAATTTAAATCCTTTTTTTAGGCTCCAAAAGTGAAAATTCGTAAGTATTTTTAATTTCCATAGTGCACAAATTATAAAATAATTTCAGATAGTGAGAGTTTTGAAGAAAATGCTTCTAGATAACTATTGAAATTACATTAGCTTAATGTCAAAAGTGCACGGAAAAAATTTTTTCCCACATATCAAGGGTTTCGAGATAAAATGATTACACTGTATTTATCAGCGATCAGTAATCAGTGAAATGAAAATTAATAAACAAAATAGGAACTTATAATACATACCTTTTATAATGCAGAAAACAATTTTTGTAGTTCACAAACATTATAATTATAATACAATTATATAAAAATAAACAAAAACACAGTATTTGCTTTTTATGGTAGGTATTGACAACATATGAACAAAGCCTTCAAATGAATTAAAATAAAATAAAAACTGAGAGTTGAGTGTATAAAACACAATATATAGAACTCTAGCAAAACTATCTTCATATTCACAAACCAAATTTTCTAAGCCTTTTAACTTTTTGATACATTTAAAAGGAATGTTGCCATATGGCAACAGTGGGCTGGAAAGGTTAACAGGATTAACCAATATTTTTATATTATCAACAATATTTTTTTCAATTTTATGAATTTAAGAGCTCATCATACTAAAATTTAACTTTTCACTTAAAATTTCAAAAATAAAATTATTTCATCCCAAAACCGAAATAAGATTAATATAATATAACAGAATAGAAAGTAAAACCAATAAGATTACATAAAAAGTAATCCAGATTCTACTAGTACAGTCTATTCAAATTACCTATTGTAAAAATGTAATTTAAAAAATATTTTGGTAGTCGAAAAATTTAGGAACCATCATCAGAGGCACATATTTTCAATCAATAATTGCAAAAAACCAATTTGAAATAGCTGTACTGATTAAACCAGGATTGAATTTTTCTTTAATTATATTTTTATTGTTTTTTGTTCCACTTCCATGACATGAAGACACATCAGCAGACCTTAACAGGTTAAATATTATAAATGTCTTTACAATATTTAATTTCATTTTATCATTTTAAGATGTCAAATTGAAAACATAGAATTTATGAAAGAATTTAAATAACAGTATGAGATCATTATTAATTATTTAAAGATGAAAAATTATTGTGTCTATTAGCAAATTCTATTATTGAAAATAATAAATAGATGTTTTTATTTCTTGTAAGTTAAAAACTTTTAAGATTAATTATTGTGCTAAAAAATTTTTTTCACAATTTTTATTTTTTAAAAAATTTTCTTTGAAAACATTGTTTATATGAGAATTTTAGTTAATTAAATTTTAGCTTACAGAGAGTACAATGTTTTTAATACTTTGATAAGTCATTTGGTTAAATAGAATTCATATTTATAACTGTTAAGTATATTATATAATTTGAGCTTATACTATTAAAATTTCATTTAGACTTTGCAGAATTCACCCTGTGAGGTTCAAAAAGGTGTTCTGGTTGTAACAAAACGAAGAAATGGCAGGTATTGTACTTGCCAAATAATTGACATTCAACCACAAGTATTATATTCTGTTACTTTTGATGATGGTTCTGTTTGTGACAAATTACCTCCAACAAATATCCTTGTAAGCAATTGGTATCCTCTTTCTTATATTATATTGTTAATTATCAGATTTTATTAATATTTACTTTATTCTAGTCAAGAAATTGTCTTCAATTTGGTCCTCCCCAAATTGGTGAACATCTTGACATAAATTTAGCTGGAAGACCTTATGGTGGCACTTTTAGAGGAATTAATCATTATATGGCATATAAAGTAAATATATTTAAAGATAACTTAACTTATCTTTTAAATAAAATCAATATATTAAATGCATTTGTTGAACTAATTTAAATTTAAAGTTCAATAGTAATATTTCTAAATTCTTAGGTTCAGTTTGATGATGGATGTATTATGATACTTAATAGGGAAGATTTCTATCTTCCAGATGAAGATATGCCAAAGAGTGTTAAATCAAGAGTGGTAAGTATATGTAACTGATGACTACAGAATACACTTGCATACCAAGCATATGAGGTTTCAAGTAAATATATCTGACATTTTCTTAATATCAGATCAGTTCATTAATTCATGCATATTTTTGAGAAATTTTGAAACAAGGTAAATAAAATACAGTTAATTTTATTTAATCAGTGATACATATATTCCTTTATTAGCAGCAATTTGGTTGTCATCTTACTGGCAGTTTTTATTTTATCTGTATAGGAGGACTTTGGTTTCGATACTGTATTTCATCTTTAAGTATTAAATTTTTTCCTAGCAAAAAATTCTAAAGCTCAGAAACAGATGATAATCACTTTGGACAAATCCATTTTACTTTTTAAATGAGAATTTGAAAAATGTGGTGGATGAGACGTCTGAGCTCTCAATTGAAGGTTTAATTTTCTACTGTAGTATGTGGTGTGCAGTTCACCATTATCTTGATAGATCAAAACCATTTTATTTTCACTAATTGAGGATATTTTTCAATTGATCTTGAAAGTTTTTGATAATAGACATCAGCATTTATCATTTAATTAGATGCTAACAGTTCAGAATGATACTGCAGATAGACAAAATATTTTTGTAGTTTTTATTTGGATAAACCAAACAGCATGGGGAATTCCTGTGCTGTTGGTTTGGACCTTTTATCCTTATCTGGTCATTGTCTTTTTCTTATGAGATAATAATAGACTACCTATTTTTTATTTTCTATCATGATACAGTCAAGAAATAATTTCTGGGCATAGTGAGTTAAAAAAAAATGCAAATATCTGTTATTTAAAGATGGTTTTTGATAACTCATGTATCATCATTTTCCAAGCTTTGATACCTTTCCTTTCATTTATAGATGACAAAAACTCTTCAGTGAGATGAATTGAGCTTTTCTGCCATCTGATCCATTACTATTTCGGGCTTTGATCGATATGCTTAGTGAGTAATTTGTTGCCAACTTAACATGTCATCCAGAATGAAACTTGTCTCTATGTTGCTTTGTCTATCTCTGAATATTTGAAACTATTTCTGATGCAAAAATAATATCCTCATTATGAACTGCATTTAATTTTAGTGATAGTGGTAGTAAGAACAAGAAAGTTTCTACTGATCATCAATGTTCATTTTTTAAATTTTTATTCTTGCCAAATCTTCATGAAAATTGATGATAAATTGACCAATTAACCTGTTGCATGCTGAAAGAATTAAAAACGACGTTATTAATAAGCCAGCTAATTACATAATTAAGCCTAACTAATACACAAAAAATTATCATATGCTTAATTTTCATCAAAATCTTTTGAAATTTTTACAGTTTTTATTATGATTTTTGTTCTCTTAGATCGGAAGAGCGTCGTGTAGGGAAAGAGTGTAGATCTCGGTGGTCGCCGTATCATTAAAAAAAATTGAAATATTGTTATTTTTATTAATAATTTATATTTATTGATATATTTTTACTTTATCTCAAATAATTTTTTTTTTCTAATTTTCAAATTTATATTATAAAAAATTAATGTAAACAAAAATCATCTATTTTCAATAATAAACTGCTATAATATTCTTTACTTTATTGTAATTGGAACCTTAGTTGATTTATTGTTCATGGTCACCAATACCACAAGCAGTGGGGTAAAATAGGTTTTGGAAGAGAAAGCAAGGGCATAAAACAATAAAATCCATGGCAGATCTTTGTTTACATATATTTTTTCATTTTTGACAAAAATACAGTGAAAATTATATAAAATATCAATGAATGATAAATGATATTGTATTTTAATATAATTAATAAATAGTTTTGTATTCATAATAAAAGTTCAATGAGACTGCACTAAACACAAACCAAAAAATAATAATAATCAAAACCCCTTTAGCAGTCAAAAGATCTTTTGACTGCTAAAGGGCTTTTGAGTATTATTATTTTTGTATTGTCTGTAATATATTTTTTTTAAGATAGACATTTTATAGTGCATCTAAAAAATTAATTTTTCAAAATGTTTCAGTTTAGTAACTTTATATCAACATATAATTGGAATAATCTCTATATTATGGACTAATGTATTGAGAAATAGTAGAAGAAAAAAGCTAATTGTACAAAAATGTTCAACCAAAGAAATTTCTTTAATTTTTTATTTTAAAAGACTTTTTGATTGAAAATTATAGGAACCACCATCATAGATTAGTATTTTTAATAAGAAACATAAACTGCAAAAATTTCATTAATGCAAATAGTACCTCTAAAATTGCAGTTTAAAAATTCACTGGTTTGTCCCAGTTATTCATATGATATCAAATCAATAGCCTTTGGGAGAAAATGACCTTGAATGTTATATCACATCAGCATGGAACAGGTTAAATGTGCACTCTGCACAAAATAATCTTGAATATTTTTGGTGAAATTGTCTTGAATTTGGTCCTCCCCAAATTGGTGAACATCTTGACATAAATTTAGCTGGAAGACCTTATGGTGGCACTTTTAGAGGAATTAATCATTATATGGCATATAAAGTAAATATATTTAAAGATAACTTATCTTTTAAATACTTATATTTAAGATTAAACTAGTCATCAGAACAATAACTTCAAGAAAATACATATGAACTTCTGGATTGATCTGATATTTCCTTTTTTTGGCCTAATGACAGTTTATATAATATTTAGCTAAATTTTCAGAATCAAAATGCAAATATATTTATATATAATATATATATTTGCATTTGATTATTTATAAACATACAATATACAGTAGACTCCTAATTATCCAGAGTATTCAAGAAATTTACTTAGGATAATCCACAAAATCCTCTAAAAATATGGAATTGTGGACAATACACATTTAATATTAAAAAATAAATAAATTACATAAATACATCTACAGTATTCAAATATTTGATTATTTTCTGAAAAAAGAAAATCAGAAATGTTTTTATTTGCAGCAAGAAATTATTACAGTATTTGTTGTTTTAATTTTATTCTAATTTTTATCAATAATTATATAAGGTAAGATATAATAAATAAATGAATATGGGACATTTAAAAATGTTACACATATCTCAGCTAAGATAAAATAACCATAATTAAACATCATTTTTGCTTTGCAAAAGAACCCCAGTTAATTCATAACCCAGATAATCCGATCCCAAATAATCAGGAATATACTGAAGTTGTAGAAGTTTGAAATATAAGAATTTCCTTTTTTTTTTGTTTGAGAATTTTTTATCATTTTAAATTAGTCTTAAATTCATTAAAAATATATTGTATTTATTTGGGTATATTCTGGTTTTTGATACCTTGAAATGTAGAGGATAATAAATGAGAGAATTCTATAAATCTAAAAAAAGTACTGTATTAATTTGAATACAATGTTTTAAAGGAAAGTTAACATTTAAAAACTAAATTCCACAGTTATATTCAAACCATTAGGAACAAATAAACATACTCAATGGTGTAATCCCCTTAGAAAAATGAAGGATGAAGATTATAGGAAAGAAGTCTGTAAGATTCCACAGTTATATTCAAACCATTAGGAACAAATAGAAAACATTCTCAATGGTGTAATCCCCTTAGAAAAATGAAGGATGAAGATTATAGGAAAGAAGTCTGTAAACAGGAAAAAAATCTTGACAGAAGAAGAATGTAAAAATGTGTCCTTCTTTAGTAGCTTTTATGACATCCAAGTCAGATGATAGATGAATTTGCCTTACAATCCAAAGGAAAAAATTATTTTTAAATTAATGAAATAAATGCCTTAAAATAAAAATGTTTTTATGGAGGCTTTGCCATTTTGTTTTATTGGGTTGTTCGGAAAGTAATTTCGTTTTTTTCCGACGGATGGCGTTAGTTGTATTTTCCCCGCCAATTTTATTCTAAGCCATATTATTGTTATAAATTTTGACAATTGACATTTCAAGACATATTTATAACAATCTGTTCATACAAGAAAAAAATTATGTGAAATGTAGGGAGAAGATGTGTTAACGGAATGCAATAATAAAATAAATAAATATCTTGTTAGCTTTAAAATTTTCATTTATAAAAAAAAAAATATATGTAAACTTGTATGCAACCAAACAAGTTTTTTTTATGATAAAAATTAGTTTATTGATTTTATAACCAGAATTTTTATTTAAATTTTTTATTTATATTTACTTAAAAATTAATTTATTCATATTTTACGCAGAATTTCACTTTAATATGTTCAGTTCATGTAAACAGTTTTGATAAAATGATTTTAAATATAATTTTTTTTTTTAAAGAATGAATTGATGGAAACCTGATATATAAATTAAAAGTTTTATTTGCGTCGATAAAACTTCTTTTTTCGCAAGTTAATTTATTTTCCTGAAAAGAAACACTTTAAACTTTGTTTATTAAGACGTCGATAAAACTTTCTTTTTTCGCAATTTAATTTATTTTCCTGAAAAGAAACACTTTAAACTTTGTTTATTAAGCTATCAAAGATCTTAATAAACAAAGGTATTAAATAAATTACTTCTGTTAAAGATATTAAAATAATTTTCATTGTTTAATTGAACATGAAAAGTTTATGTTAATATTAAAAATTTTCACGTACCATTAAACAAAAATATTGAAGTTTCTTAAACTGATATTAATTAATATCTGTTTAATTAAATGTAAACATTGTTTAATTTTTTTTCTCATATTATTATTATTAATGTATAAAACATATTAACTAGCGAAGTTCATGTCGTTCGTAACTAAACTCAATTTTATATTATATTATTCGCGTATCAAATATCTCATTCTTTAAGTAGAATTTAAATCCGTAAATAATGGAACTTAGAAAATTTTATTGTTATTACTAAAAATGATATTATAAACTTTGATTTATTTCTCATAAATCATATTAAATTTCGAAATTACTTTCTCTAAAGATTTAAATGAATTATGTTTAGGAATGGATAATTATTTAAGTATACTCGCGAGATTTAATAGAGTTGCATATACATCATGATCATATTTGAATTCGCTTTAATTAAATTGCTGCTAACAATTAACATTTTAATCATAGTGTAGCTTTAAACTGAACAAAATAAATGTAGTTTTAAAACATTATACTCTACTTAAGTATAATAGATATTTTAGTGGCTAATTGAATCAAATTTAAGTGTATTCTACAAGACTTTCGAATAGATTTACTTTTATGGAGCATCTGGTAACCATATTGTTAATTTTATTAGATGTGCATATTGAATTTCGTGATTTTTCTTACTTAAATCGAATTTTAATATTTACAAGCTAGAAATTTGCATGACAAGATACAAATTAATAAGCTTAATGTTCGAAAAATTGTTCACTTTTGAAGGAATGATGGTTCGTCTTTTTTTTTTTTCTTTTCTAATTTAACTACCAGTTTCGATATAGTAATACATTAAACAACTTCAAGATTGATTAAAGTTCTAATTTGGAGACTTATTCTCTCTTATATGAGATGCATCGGTTTAATAGGCTAGTATTGAAAAGAAAAATATGAAATTTGTGTGTTGTAAAGTTCTATATTGGAATTTAATATCTAATTTATCATTTTATATCATCTTGCTGATCTTAATCTCGTTACATTGCAAGGATTGGGGATACTCTTAGCAATAAAACTACTAAATTCCTTAGAGATTTGCAGAAACTGATATAAAAATGAAGTTCTTTCTCTAGTCAGCATCTTTTTGTTATTATTTGTAAAATAAAACAAATATAATTCTGTGATAAATGTTAAAAAACATTTTATTTATATTTAATAACCAGTGAATCATTTTACATTATTATTATTTCAGAATCGTTTTAAAAATATATTAAAATAAATAAATTAGAAATATTGCATTCAGTTGCCATCTGACTGAATTTTTTCGCAAAATTATACTTTAGTTTTTAATATTTTGCATGAATTAAATGAATTAATAATAATAATAATAATAATAATAATAATAATAATGTACAGCCATGAAATTCAACATAACGATATTTTAACACGATAACAAAATGGCGACTTCTGGTTAGAATACAGTACAAATAAATGTCTTTCTATGAACAAAGAAAACTGTAAAAGATATAAAACATAGCATCAATTTGGTATTAAAACATTGTGATGATCATAAAAAAACTGTTCCAGAGTTTAGGAATTCGTATATAGAGCACTTTTGCACAATAAAAGTCACAAGTATATTTATTATTTAGCTACAGAATACAAGCTATAATTTGTAATAACTACATTTAATATTAAATGAACTCGTTTGTGAATTTCTTCAAATTTTATTTATTTATAAAGTATTATATTTTTAAATGTTCATATTTTATTAATTAATTAATAATATTTAATATAGTTGACATGAAAACTTTCTTAAATATGATTTGTTTTGAAAATTTCTAAATTAATTTTCTTAGTAAAAAAGTTTATTATTTATGTTTAAATTTAATAAACTAAATTAATTCTAGATTTGAATCTAATGACGCTTAAATATATTTAATATTTTAAATGAAATGAAAAATATTAATTGGAAAAATTCGTGATTTTTTTAATAACTTTTCTCTAATTAAAAATATTTCGAGATAGTATATAATATTTTATACAGTGATGAAAATTCCAAATATTAAAATGAAAAGTGAAATAATCAACAGTTTCACATAAGCATATATTAAAAATATTTATATGCTTAATTAGTTAATATCTTACTTATTTCTTCCAATAAACAACCCATAAAATTATTAAAATAAATATCATCTATCAAACTTCACAGTTTTTAGAATGAATTTTATGTCAAGCCTTCAAATATAACTTAACTAGTTTTCAGCTTTTAAACATATAATTATTGCAATGAAAATCATAATCAATGTGTTTTATAGAGAAAATATTAAAATATCCGCAAGAATAATTTGTTTTACTGTGAAATTTTAATAGAAAGTTGCATAGTATTGTTTAAGAAATAAATAAATAAATCTTTTATCGTTAATCATCTGAAAGAATTTTTTTATTAAAAAAATCTTTCAAATGATTATTGATAAAATCAACTGCTCCAAATACTGTAAACTTCAAATCAACAGTTTCAAATAAACAGCAAACTACTTTTAAACTTCAAACATCGCCTTCTTAACTATGTAGAGACTTCAAAATTAATAATTGAATATCTTGGAAAAAAGGAATGATTTTCTAAACTTTCGAATATTCTGAAATGTTTTATTCTTGAGATATTTTGTGATGAGCATGATACCAGATAGATATATAAAATGATTATTATAATTATATCTAAAGTCCTTTCAAATGATTATAATAACATTCACTTGCGACGAGTGTATCTTCAGAAATATTAACATTTTAATGTTTCCAGTAAACATCATATCTCGAATGGCTGTCAACTTGTATTGAAATCATTTAGTCCTTTCAAAATTATTATGCATATAAAAGAGATAATAAAGAATGACCCATTAAATTTTAAGTCATTTTGTCCTTTCAAAATTATTATGCATATAAAAGAGATAATAAAGAATGACCCATTAAATTTTGAATGCTTTGCAATGTTTGGTTCTTGAGATATCTTGTGACTTGTCAGTAGACAAAATAAAAGCAATGATTAAGATGGATAAATCTATCATGTTTACATTTTCTATCGTTAAATAAAAACATATTTTTATCCAAAATTACAATTTAAATCATTATTACATAAGTAACAATTATAATCTTCTAGCGGATCTTCATAATGTATGCGAATTTAATTCAAATCGGGTAATATTTATTTGAGATAACGCTTAAACAGATAGATATGATTCAATATTGATCATTTTCAATAGGCTTGGTTCCCTAGAGTATCCCAATAATATGTGAGCATCAATCAAATCGGATAACATATATGAAATATTGCCTCAAAATATATGAACATCTTTTAACTTATTACATCAGTAATATTGACCCCATATACATCATTTTCAATACACCGTAGTTATCTCTAGTGTATCCCAATAACATAAAGAAAAACATAATTCATAGTCCCTTTTATTCCATTTTGAAATATAAATAGATAAGATCAAATACATTGTTTAAAAATAAACAAATAATAATAATAATTAGCATACATCCTCCAATAAAAATTTCCTGAAAAAATAATTATGGTAGTCAGCTTCTTATTTATTTAAAATAATTACATTAATGAAACTCTTACATTTCTAAAACAATTTTTTATTTATAAATTTAAAATTGTAATTAATTTCTAATTTTTGTAAAAAGTAATATCTCTTATTGAATAATTAATATTTAAATAATATTTACTCTGAGCCTCCAGTTCATCTCATTTGTATTTTTGGCATGAAGATTTATTTATATTTAAATTAATTTTTCCTTGATTTTTTGCAGAAATGTAAATAGTTTTAAATGATGAAATGTTTCTTATTTTTATTTTTTTGCTTTTATATTTATATTGCAACCTATAATAGGCAAAAATTAATGTATTGATTAAAAGTATTAAAGTTCATTTGTAACATAAATATTAACAACTAATATTTGTATAGCTGCTTTAATTAATATTTATATTTTTATGATGAATATTTTGCATAATATTTTATGTATAAGCATATAAAAATTTGAATAATTTTTCAATGTATAATTTTTAAGAATTTCTAATGTAAACATTTTTTCCCACAAATTAATAATGTTTACGAAAATATGAAAACTTTACAATTTTTATAATTTTATGTGATTCAATTCCATCGTTTCTTCAGCAAATACAATCATTTCAGCAGACATGTTGATATTAATACAATGGAATCATGGCAGCTTATATCTCCAGTTTGTAAATAAATAACTTGTCCGATTGAATTTTATCAGAATGCATCATCTTTTAAATAAGAAGAAGATAAAGCCAGCTTGCAGAATTTATCTTGACAATCTAAACTTCGTTTCTTTAAAAAAATCCAGAGAGAACGATATACAATACGTCCAAATAAATATCTCTACAACGAGAAAACTTAAACCATAACTCTGATGACAACAATAAACTTTCAACGTACAATGCAATATGAATTATTTGAATTGTTTTCTTAATCCATATTCTCCTCTACATTTAATGAAAAACAAAAATTTATTTTTTTTTAATAAAATTTAATACAAATTAAAACTAGTGAAAACTATTTAAATGCATTTTTTTTTCAGAAACGGTTATATAAATTATTTTTATTTTCAAAATTTAAATTAAAATAGCAAAAGTCATAAAACAAAATACTATTAAAAGTTAGTAAAAGTAAAAAAAAAAAAAAATTAATATTTCAAACAAAAAATTTTATATAAGAACTTAAATAAAAATTCTTCATACTTGTCATTGTTTTTATTTAATTTTATCTGTAAAAAATTATATTGAGTGATTATTTATAGAAATTACCGTGTGAAATATTTCTTAAACTATAAGATTAAAGTATAAAAGAAAAGATTTACTATACACTCAAATATATAGTTTAGTTTGTGATGTCTAATATAGGATTTTCTACCAACTAAATCTAAAACCATAAAAACAGTATAGTGCTTAAATAGAAACGATTTTCTCACGGCTTATGTTACAACTAGTCGAAGAAACAGTTTATAAAATTGGATTATTTTGTAGTTTATATATAAGTACTGTATAGATTATTGAGTTTCGTAATGTATTGTATCAATTATCTTGTTTCCGTTTATAGATGGCCGTGGTTGCTTTGGTGATGGGTCTTCACTTCTCGCTCTTCCTAGCAGCTAAAGCCGTAAACGCAGGTAATATTCTATAATATCTGATATAATATTTTCTTCAGTTCGATTTTCTCTACGAATTTACAAACCAATTATATTAAATCAAATTTCATTCGAATTACTAATCGAGTACAGTTATTTTTGTCATTCATTTCTTATCGTAATTTCTAAACTCACTGCTGAAGATATCCAGAACTTAGTAAATTCGGAGTCTTACAAGTGCACTAATGAAAATTGACACAATTCTTTGATCGGATAAAAATGATCTCTTATCATACTTTTAATTTGTTTAAGTAAAACAGTTTATTTAATTTCGATGTATTATTCAAAGTATCTTTCTCCTTTTTTTGCTTTTTTCTTTTGTATATAACTAAACTTTAGCGTGTAGGATGATATCCATTAAATTAATTAGAAATTTTACGCTTAAACAATTGATTCATCAATATTCATTATTGTCTTGAAAAATCTAAGATAAAAATAACTTTTTAAAGTATTTAATTACTATTTATTTATTCGTCTTTGCATGTATTTTCAGTGTTTGTCTTTAGCTTAATGTTTCCTTACGTTAAAATGTGTATAAAAGTAAAGCCAATATTATTCTTATGCGTCTGTTGAAGGTTGCGATTGTGTAGTTTTCGACGATACATATGGCAAAGAGTATGGGGTTTTTACTTCCCCAAATTGGCCCACCCCTTACGAAGACCATATCGACTGTCTCCTCTACACTTTCGTAGGGCATGAAGAAGACATCGTTGAAGTAACTTTCGATGAATTTGACGTCCAGAAGAAACAGAATTTAGAGTAAGTATATACGTGTGTGTGTATATATATATATATTTATATTCAATTCGTTTTGTCGTAAAACTAGTAACGGATAAGAGCCATTAAAGTTATTTAATTTGCATCAATTTTCAACCGGATGGTTGTAAGTACATCAGCATTTGAAAATGATAAGCTACACTACAACTGACAGTTCCATTTTCGTTACGACTTTTGAGATAAAGAAAGAATTACTTTCAATAAAATAAATGATAAATGCCATTTCAGGGTCATAAATTGAATGATTCAAACCAAATGGCGAGACAATCAATGCTGAAATCTCTCGAGTTATTTGGTTATATGGTTATGTACTGTCTACTAGTTCCAATAACTTCTGATATTTTTTATATATTTAAATATTATTTTGAATAAATTACATATTTTGATAACAGAAACCTTACTAAAATTGAAAAGCATTTTTACATCGAGTAATTTCTTTAGAAATCTGTTATTACTTCGTGATCTAATATGCATGAAACTTTTACTGGGAAAAAAAAAATTATTTTATAACTAAATTATTCTGTAAATCGGTTTGTTTATAAAATTAAATAACAAAATTCTAGGTTTTTTTAACCATAAAAAAGTGCAATATTTCAGAATTTTACATATATTATAAATACGCATTCCATTAACTACAATACAATTTTATTATTTGTAAACTGCATTTAAATCAATAGAGTGAGAGAAAAAATAATTATTTTTTTATAAAAATAATATTATAGAAATACATTAATATTTAAATTAGTTTATAAAAATTAAGGAATATAAAACTTAAATTTAATATGCCTATTAGAAACATCTAATAAACAGAGCTTATTATATCCCAAAATTTCATTTATTATTGAACAAATTTTCAGTCTTTGTCATATAATGAACAAATTGGACATTAATTATATAGATGTCTATAAATTATCTAGAAGTTAATTAAAACATCATTTAATTAAAATTCCCCAGAAAAGAGATTACAGCATACTTCACGAAAGGAAAATATATAATTAGATTATTCTTTCATCATTGAAGGGAAGAGATGATATTGACATATAGAAAATTGAGCAAAGAAAAAAAAAATAAACATTTTTTTTTTCTTTTCCTCCGGTATATAAAATTAAATAAAATTAATTTTATTTCATATTTACTTTTTTAATCCGTTGTGGATTCTTTTGAATGCCAACAACATCGTAACAATATTCAGAGTGGAAGTACAAATCTAAATAAACGTTTTTTTTTTCTATTAAATTTTAAATTTGTTGTGACAGCCTTTCTATTGTAAAATATTTTCGACTGGCAATAAAGAAAAAAAAAAAATAATAATATTTGTAAATCAAATAAGTTTTTCAATTCGTTCATTCCGATAATTATATAAATACTTTCGATCGATAGACAAAGAAAGGAAAACGAATTTATAAATTTCTCGAGATAAGACTAATAATAAAATTTTTATTTAAGAGATAAAAGGAATTATATATATATAAATATAAATAATTTATTTTACTCTAGCGAAAAAAAAAATCAGTGAGCATCTTTTGTTTAGATAATCTGCTTAAATGAAGAGCATAAAAAAGAAAAAGTAATAATAATCGTAGAGATTATTTATCTATTTAAATTTTAGTGAATAGTTTCATAAAACAGATTTTTATATAAAAATTGTTTATCACGAAAAACAAAATATAATTAACGTAAGTTTTATAATGTATAAATCATTTTTTAAATAATAAATAATAAGCTCTACACTGCCTAAATGATAAAGAATAAAGTGATTTATGTATCGTTCAATTTTTGTTTGTAAAATTGAAAATATTTTATTTCTTCTGTTTTTGGGAAGATTATTACATAATTTGACGTATAAATAATGCATTTTTGCCAGTGCCTATATCTTGACAGTTTAAATGAAAAATTAGGATAAAAACAATCTTGACAAGTTATAGTTTCGAAAAATTAAAAGTTAATAAATTTTATATAAAGTAATTCGTTAATGTTTAAATTTTATATAAAGTAATTCGATAATGTTTAATAAAATAAAGAATTGAATAGAAGAGAAATTTTAAATATGTCATAGTCATTATAGTTAGGGAAGCTTTCCTGATGTAATTTCATGTATACAAGAATAATAAAGATAAACTCAATCACAAATTAATAAAATAAAGAATTGAATAGAAGAGAAATTTTAAATATGTCATAGTCATTATAGTAGGATTAAAGTTTAAAAGACATTTCACTATGATAAATAATTTATTATATAATTATTTCGATTCTTTTATAAGCAATATTAGCGCAATATAATTAAATAAATTTTTACTATATGATCGAAAAAAATAATAATAATAATTATAAATGCAAATGCATTACGAATACTTCTTTAATAAAATGAGCCTCGCCTACTTATTCATTTAAAAAATATTATTATAAAAATTTTGTTAAAAATGACATAATCAAAATATTTTCATTAGAAACCACTTTCTAAATGCGTCAAACTCAAATGAATTTTGTTGAAAATTAGGAATTGTTATTCTAAACACACCGGTATTTAATGAGAATGGCAAACATTAAGTTTGCTTATCTTTTAATATTCTACTCTATTCAACCGAAACATTTACAACTATTAAAAATCATTCTCATTAAACTGTTATCTTGTTAGTGTGTGTGTGTGTGTGTGTGTGTTGTGTTTTATAACTATCAATGTTTTGGATGCAATACCCTGTGGTATTACCTTAACATCTCTAGATTACAATTTTTCATGTTTTATTTTCTCGGTTAGACGTTTCCTTCGCTATTACATTATATTTACATGTCGAAAATATACACAAAAACATATCCTGTGGGAATAACGGATTATGAGATAGGTTAAAAGTTTGGAAATAAGTGCAACCATGCAATTACTGTAACATACGTAATAGCTGTAACGAAATGCAGCGTGTTTATGATTATATACCGATAAAAACCTGTTTTGAATTTTATTGGCTAAGAGTGGTTCTAAATATGTCAAAAGTATGAATTCTAACCATCCGAAATAAAGAAAATTCCCAATGAGATTAGTGTACTTACTACATTCAATGTTGTGAGTCAAGAAAAATCGATAAAATTTTCGCCACATAAAGTAAAATGAGTATGCTACTTTTTCTGGTTGAAAAATTGGAAATGCGTTTGTTATTTTTATTGAAAAATTTTCCTAATTTATGTATCTCGAGCACTCGCTTTGAAATATGTATACTTCCGAAATTTTTACTTTAAAGAAAAATTTCTGAATATCGTATGAGTTCGAGAATTGCAATGAATGCATACAAGTTTAAAAAAAGCCATAAATTTTTAATATTTTAATTAAATTTTTAGTTTTAATGCTTTTGTAAGGTTTCTTTCTTTTGAAATTCCAAGCGTTAATAGTACATATATATATATGGAAAAGAAAGAAAGGAAAACCAGATTCTACAACAAATTTTCATTTTTGAAATTTTGCATTCTAAATGACATGAATAATACAAAAATCTGAATTCTGAAAGCGCATGAAATTTGCAAAATAACATCAAATTTTACAATAAAAATTTTATTAAGAAATTCCGTATTCAAGTCTATAAAATATAATCGAAATCATGTATAATACATAAGGCTAAATAATATATTATTAAAGAACTTAAACATGTTAAAAATAATAATTAGGAAATTATAAATTTTTGATACATTTGTAATCTTTCGGAAAGAAATTTAGAAAATGCAATTAAAATAATGAGAAATTATGATTATTTACAAGTAAAAATTATTATTTGTTTTTCTTCTGAGGCAATTACTGTTGCCTTAGAAGAAAATTCGTAAAACATAATCTTAGAAGAATAAAAAAATGCTGGAATTTGTTTTATTGATAAAGGAAGCATAATCATCATTAATAACATCATATATATTAATAGCGAAACGTTGTTTTGCATTATATATACAGCATATATTTGTGCTCCTTTATGATGGACCACTGAAGCGAAAGATCTAACTTTTAGATTTACACAACAGCTAAAACTTTAATTAATATAATAATGAAATTTAATAAAATTAATAAATTGATTATATAATTTAAAGTTAAAAAATAAATTAAATTGTAGTTCCCTTAAATAAATTAAATTCGCAGGAGGCGCTACGATCTATCAATGGCTACCATCTTATCTTGCTCAAAAGTAAGATTGGAAATGTGTTCTCTGTATTCAAATAATTTATAATACTAGCAATATTATTGTATTCAAGGAAAATTACAGTCTAACTAAATACCTGTCAAAAGTGAATAAAAAATTTCTAGTCAAAAGAATAGTAATTTATGTTTTGATCCCGACAATATGATGGATTATATATTAGTGTATATAATCCATCATATGTATTTTAAATTATACTTATTATTTTAAATTAAATGTTATTATAAGAGAAAAACATAGTTTAAGGAAGAGAAATATTAGAATTGCACTTAATTTCGATAATATTCTAACATATTTTATTGCATTTGATAAAATGTTATCTTGGATAAGTTATAAATATTTTTATTGATCAATCAGAAACTACGAATTTGTCAAATATATTAATATAGAACTTTAAGCCAATATACAATAATTGAATAATAAAATTACAACTTTTAATAATTCAGATTAATTATTAATCTTAATTAATTAATTAAAATATTTTGAAATTAAAATTATAAAAATATAATAAATTTCAGATAATCTTTTATTAAATGTTGTTAAAAGTATTAGTTCTGAAAATAGTATATTTGTGATATTTAATCTCCCTAATATATTTTTAAGTAGATCAAACAAATATACTTTAATGTGCATATTAATGACCATGTTAATGTAATAAAAGATAAACGTAGTGTGAAAGGAAATTGAATAAAATTCCCAGTAGAAATTAGCATAATATATATAAAATAATAACATTTCCTTTTACAGATGTATCTACGGAGATTACGTCAAACTATTCCTTCATTTAGAAGAAGCAGCAGTGAATGAACATAGTGTATGGAATATCGTCCTCTGTGGGAAGATAGCAGACATTGAACAGACTCATTATTCCTCAGGGAACAGCCTTATCTTTGAGTTTCATTCAGACTGGCAACAAGGAAACAACACTGGATTCCGTGGAACTTATCGGTTTCTAAGTAAAAGTATGTCTTATTTCCTCACTAGGATTAGAAAGTAGTTATTAGACGAGAAGAAAAATATAAATAAGTTTTTAATTCCACTGCTAATCCAGTAATTTCCAAACTCTAAGAAAATTTCTTTTGATAGCACTTTCTAAATTTTATTACTGATCCCCGACTGTTTAACATTACCAAATTATAACGTTATCACATTTTCTACATCAACGACTTTTGCGTGAGTAGAGTTTATATAGGCGTTCAATAAGCATTTCTATGAACATAATTTCGTTAAATGGAAAAAATATATTAAATTGTAACATATATTAAAGATAAAATTTCTATAATGATTTAAATATCTTGATAAAATAATATTAGCTAAAATTTAAATTTATTCATTTTAATTTGAAAATATAAGATATTATTATACAGTATAATTAAATAATATATTTAAAAACTTATATATTAAAGATAAAATTTCTATAATGATTTAAACATCTTGATAAAATAATATTAGACAAAATTTAAATTTATTAATTTTAATTTGAAAATATAAGATATTATTATACAGTATAATTAAATAATATATTTAAAACTTTCTGACTTAAAACACGAAAAAAATTAATAAAATAAGAGTTTTTTATTATTCATAGCATTAAATGCGCAGAACCTAAAAGTCTTGAACCGAAAATTTTTCTTGGTCTGCGCACCGCCATCGTAGCTACTGAATATTAAACTCTGATTGGCTACGTAAGTAGACCTGAAACTGAAACATGTTTCTGGCGAAGATACAGCGTACAAATTGGAAGCTGCGTCACTTTCAGTTTTCAGTTTCTGGCGTGTTTTCAGGTATAGTGGATTCCTAGCCTTATTCAGATGAAAGATTACTAATTGAGTGCATCTTGTATAAATAACAAAATATCCTGAATAGCAGCTATTTATTTATCTGATAGGTAGAATATGCATCTGATGTAAATTTAAAAAATAAACAAAATAAAATGTTTAATAATTTTATTTTTAACCTTTTAAGTTCTACTTCGTGTTTTTGTCCTAAAAATATAGCGAGAACAAATTTTAGATATGCTTCTGCTAAATTTATTAATGGATCTTGCAACAAATCGATTGACTCACATTTCCTAAGATAGCTGCTATTATTTTGAAATGTTCCTGTAGCATAAAATTTCAATGCTAAAAGTTCACCATCTCCAATTGCTCTACTGGAGATAATAAATATTAATTAATACACTGATTTTGTATTAATTAATCCTTTAAGAGTATGTGATATTTGTTTTTAAAATGATATTTCATGTAAAAATCAAGTTCTTATAAATTAATATTTTTATTATACTGTAAACACAGCATTGATTTGTTTGTACAGTATTTTAATTCCTTAAAAATTTGGTAAATATATAATTTTCTATATATACTCTCACTTATTTCGTAAAACAATTTC
The DNA here is from genome assembly GCA_000484575.1 of Olivierus martensii. Lineage (NCBI taxonomy): Eukaryota > Metazoa > Arthropoda > Arachnida > Scorpiones > Buthidae > Olivierus > Olivierus martensii. The sequence continues at coordinate 32,590 of AYEL01069554.1, forward strand.
TGAATTGCAATTGGTCTTCAACAGTGTTCCGATTTCACATACATGAATACGTAAACGTAGGTCTTATAATGTTTGGAGATGATTTAAGTTCAAAAGAACATTGAAAATAAAATTGAAATTGATATGATATATAATTAATGAAACAATTGCATATGCATATTGTAAATTCCCATATGTCCGTAAAATTTTAAATACTGTACAGCTCTCTTATAACATAATCCCGTTCTTTATTCTTTCGATTGACTCTTCCATGGTTACTGGTCAGTCTATAATGCGCTCTAAAACTCTGTTGTGCGATTCCATGATTTATTTCAAATTAGCGTAATTTAAAGCATAATATTGCCTACAGAAACCAGCCATCTGATCCAGTCAACTTGAAGATCTCAAAAAATGGTGATATCGATTATAGTAGAGTGCCTATAAAAATGAATCGGCTAGATGGCTGCATAGTAAAGAAGTCGCTTAATACTTCAAGGAACCGAATTCAAACCCAGGTTCCGCATCTTAATTTTTTCCTGGTCCATTGAACCCCATTCTTCATTCTTCCAGTTGATCCACTCATGAATGATGGCTAGCCAGTGAAGGTCTCTAAAAGTGCACACTACCAGGCATATCCGTAGTGTGATTTGGCAGCACAATTTCAAATTATCTAATCTAATTTCTACATAATTGGTAGAAAATCGATTAACGGCCATTGCAACAACGTAAATTAAAACAACTGTAGCTATCGGTTGGTTAATGATTGATTAAGTAGTTTAACAGAGACGTTGCATCAATAGTAGTTATGTCTCGATTAGCTAACTGAAGCTAGAAAGGCTGTGATTGATTCATTCTGTTCTATCTACTTCCGGTCAAAATGGCAGACATTAGGATTGAGGAAAATAGTGATGTAGTATGCAATCGAAAGAAAAGCTGCTAATTTGCTAATTTTTCAGAAGCAGAGGAACATTTATTAATTGAATTAGTTGAAAAATAAAAATATATCATTGAAAATAAAAGAAACAATGGCGTTTTCTTGAAAAAAGAAGCAACTTGGAAAGTTTTGATTGAATACCAATAATTTAAGAGTTATTAAACACAGGTTAGTCATTTAAAATTAGAATATAAATTAATTATTTAAAGGTCAAATATATCTGTAATATAAAATGATAGTAGTTATTCAATGATTGATAATTACAATATCTATAATTATGTAATATTTATACTGTAGATGTACTTTATATAATTTATATCTTATAAATTTCGAGTTTTCATTTTTTAATAGCTGGAGGTATTTACAATAAATTAAAAATTAATTGGTGCTGGAGAAAAATTAATATCCATTTTAAAAGAACAATTTGAACCATTAACAAATCCCTTTGACTGTGATTCATCTTTTCAAAAAAGTTTTGATTCTGAAGGTAACTTTCAATTTTAAAATAAATTTTAACTATTTGTTAAATTAATAATAATTTTTTAAACCCCTCTTTCCACTTAGAGAGTATTAAGGATTTAAAGAACAATAAACTGATATCTGCTGAAAATTTCAATAATTGGAGGAAATCATGAATGAAGTTAGTGATTTTATTTTATTGGAACTTTATGTCGCATGTTTATAAATATTTTAGAGAATATATACTTAAGCCAAATTAGTTTTAGTCTTCTCATATTTTAAATATGGAAAGAATATTATAATGTATACAATATATACAATTATACTGGATATTTATATATATATATAAATTTTTCTTTTTCAGAAAGAAAATATCCCAAATACAAATGTTAATATTCCTTGGATATATGAATATATTAATATTCCTTGGCACCTATGTTAATATTCCTTAGTAGGCAGACAAATGAAAGGAAAATTAATGACATTAATGTCATGAAAAGTTTTGGTATATTATCAAAAAGAAAGTTCAATATTTAAATATATTAAAAGAGCATGAAAAATCACAACATGAAGTAAAATTAAAATTGATGGAAACATAAATAAATTTTTTCAAAATAGCAAGCAAAGCAATTCAAAAATTTGTTTCTTGAACATTAATTAATAAAATATGTATTGAAACTTATAGTTTTTTATTTAATAAAATTTATTTAAAGAACATATTTATAGATTCTTATATGTATTTTTGCACAATTTATATAATTATCATAAAATAAATTTTTTATTCTAATACCTGTACTTAGTAAATAATTGTTCTATGAATCAGTTGATCAGTTATATAATTCAATATAAATTATAAATCTCAGAATATGTTTATATACACACTGTAATATTTAAGAAATATATTATTACGAGGATATAATTTTAAATATTAAAATAATTTATAATTCGTCTCAATAGATTACATATCAAACTAAAAAAATCTGTTGGTCGTCGATAACTCTATAACCAGCCATTTTGTTTCATTAACCGAGGAGCTAAACCCTAATCATATGGCGATTAAGATAATCTATTATTTAAACGTTTGGTTAAACTCTAACTACGCTTGATACAACGAAAAAAATTTTAACAGTAATTTTAACGAATAGTAATTTTTAATTGACGTCGGTGCAACCGGTCATTAGTAAAATATCTTTAAAGTAGAAAAAATAAATTGTTTTCAATCAATTAAATTAAATAAATGGAATAAAATTAATGAAATAAAATGAAATTTGTTTCTAAGGGAAATTTTTCAGTATATTCTCCTATGAGTGGAGATTCAATTAATGCAAACATTTCTTAGAACTCATTAAAAACAATATGTGAAGTGTTCATGGTTATTATTAAAATATTTAAATCAATGATAGAATTAAAATTTATATTCAGTTGTATTTAAGAATACCATACTTAGTTAAGGTTCAAACATCCACCCTCGAAATAAGCAATATTTTGTAAAAATATTATACTTACAAATCAATTAACGCAAAAACAGATATAATAAAGTAAATAATAGAGCGTATCTCTCTCACCTCACCCGTTAGGAAAGTGAGATAGGACCGATAACGAATTAATCTATTTTACATAGTCTTATATGGGAAATAGACCGATAACGAATTAATCTATTTTACATAGTCTTATATGGGAAATAGTGTCCCGCAATTCGACAGTTTCTCAATTCGACATTACTTCGGCGACGGTTAGTGTCGAATTGCAAGAGGAGTCCAACAATGAATTAATCTATTTTCCATAGTCTTATATGGGAAATATTGTCCCGCAAGTCGACAATTTCTCAATTCGCCATTACTTCGGCGACGGATTAGTGTCGAATTGCGACTTTGGCGACGGATTAGTGTAGAATTGCGAGGCACCACTGTATTCTTAAATACAACCGAATATAAACTTTAGGTACTTTTCCGTTTTCCGGGCGCATTCGCCATCTGTATTTGCCACCCACCGACTACTGTATAAAATACGAATCGACAATTGCGCCCGGATAACGGAAAACTACCAAATTTTAATTCTATCTTTCATTTAAATATTTTATTCATAATCAGGAACAGTTCGGATATCGTGATCGATGCGTTATAAAAAATTTTTACATTAATTGAATTTGTACTCGTCGGGAAATATACTGAAAAATTTTCCTTTAGAAACAAATTTCATTTATTTAAATCAATTTATTCCATTTATATAATTTAATTTATTGAAAACAATTTATTTTTCTACTTAAAAAGATATTTTACTATATAAAACTACTTCGTGCATAATTAAGGTACGATATCTTTAGGGCAGTGAAGAAGACTGTTTTTTTTTTTTGTCAACAGATGACGCCACATTCCATTCAGGTAGAATACTTATCTAGATTAGGTTAGGTTTTTTGTCAACAGATGACGCCACACTCCATTCAGGTAGAATACTATGGTTTTTGTCAACAGATGACGCCACACTCCATTCAGGTAGAATACTATGTGCGGGGCGAAACAAGCCCTTCCACAGGTTGCACACCCCTGAGGAGGGGTCAGCCGGATTATGGAGGACGGGGATCGATGGGCCGGGCCCGGACCCCATGATAAATATTTTCAAGGGGAGGGACCCGGGATTCGAACCCGAGTCCTCCAGAGCGGAAAGCCGAAACGTTTTCATGCGGCCAATCCGGCCGATGAAGTCTAAATGTTAATGTCAGTAACAATGTAAATAGAATTGATTCATACAACAAATTTCAATGGAAATAGCACGGGACTAACAAAAAACTTTGATATACTTAGAATTTCGATATATGGAGGTCCGACTGTACTTTGAAATACTGTATTTATTTTATCCTTTTCATATAATACAGGATTTAAATTATTATATTTTATGGAAGAATATATGTGTCTTAACTGCTGTAATATAATAAAAGCATTAAAAAATCCATGAGTTATCTGTATTATAATACAGGTAGGTCTTGATTACTGCGAATAATGGGTTCCACAAATTTCTCGCACTATTCGAATTTGCTCTATTTGAAGTATTACCTATACGTAAAATATGGTGATTGGTTCTTACTTTATGAGATTCTGGCCATTAGCTAAACTCACGATGAATTACCACAATACAAACTGTTTAAGAAATGGTGAACGTTGGAACTTCCATCCTCGAAGTAAGCAATATTTTGTAAAGATATTATACTTACAAATCAATTAACGCAATCTACATTGATTTAAAATCAACCTTTTTTGATTTTATTTGTCTACACATCATACTTCGACAATATTGAGTGGATTCTTTCTCAATGCGGATGATGCCAGCCATTTTTACATAAGGAGGCGGGAGATGTCACATGATTAGAGATGATTGGATACACGTCACTTTTTAACGTAGACTTTGTTGATCACATGACTTAGAATACTTGCCTCCCGTTTCATAGACATTTTAAGTAAAGGAAATTGTTTTTTTAATAAATGTTGTAATACTGAATTAAAGTAAAATTTATTATTTAGAATTATTTTTTATTTTTAACTTTTTAACGTAGACTTTGTTGATCACGTGACTTAGAATACTTGCCTCCCCTTTCATAGACATTTTAAGTAAAGGAAATTGTTTTTTTAAAAAGAGGGTATTATGATATGAAAAAAAATTGGAGCAAAAAAAAGGGAATATGCTCTTTTTAAAAGAGATTCTGGCAATCCTATATATAGTTATTTCGATTTATACTATTTTTAAGAATCCCTGATATGAAGATAATATTCATACGTATAATATTAACAACTTATTTAAAAATGATTAATTTTTTTAATGTATTTGATATTAATGAAAACAAAATCTATCTCTACTGTTTTCACAAAATAATATAAAGTTCTATTTTTCTTAATGAGATATAAACAAGGCTAGTTTATAGCATGTACAAATAAGGCAAATTTCTAGGTCCATAATTTTTGGGGCCTGGTTTTATTGCAAATAGTACATAGTATAAAATACAAGCAATGAATAACAATAATAATAATTACAATAATTTAAATATTAAGAATCAGTTCCAACAATATTGTATAACACTGCTGTCAGTAAAGGACATTGTGAGTGTAACAATGATCAGTAACAACAGATCGTTCCACCACGACTTTCGTTAGCAAGATTTACTAACAGCAAATAACTAACACTGCAATTATTATTCATATTCCTGGTAAAATGCCTATTGGTCAAACTGAAGCATGTGATAAGAAGTGACACTATAACAACAAGTGCACAATGCAAGATGGCTACTGTTGGAAGTAAATGACATCGTTAAGCTGATAATTCAAAATGATTTTAGATAGTGCATTTTCCAAGATATATGGTTTGTTACTAAAGGTGAGATTGCTATATTTGCTATAAATATCTTCTAGAGTATATGTTAAAAAATGAAAATGTACAATTCATTAGAAACATCAGAAATAACTGTATATCTTGGAAAATTCACAATTCCTTTAAAAAAATTAATTCATATAATTACTGATTTATACTATTTTTAAGAAGCCCTGATATGAAGATAATATTCATACGTATAATATTAACAACTTATTTAAAAATGATTAATCACTTTTCATGTGTAATTATAATTTGATAATTTGAGAAGCAAATAAAATTCACTATTATTAAATTAAGATATTCAAATTTGTTTTGTTTTTATAGTTTTTTTTGCTTATTATTAGCATAACTGAACAGATATGTTGGACTAAAGTATGTTTTACTGTGTTTGAATACTTTGACATCACTGTTAGTCTTAATAGCGATTGGTGGAACAGAATTTCCCTACACTACTCTGTCACACCATTGTTAAAGTAATTGCAATGATGGAACTGGCCATAAGTCTGCATTCCATTTATTTTAAATGATATTTTTTGCTTCTGTTAACATTGTTTTATACTTTTGTTGAAAATTATAATAATGGGTTGTTCAAAAAATAATTTCGGTTTTTGTTCCCACCAGTGGCGTTAGTTGTATTTTTACCCACCAATTTCATTCTAAGCCATATTGTCATTGTAAATTTTGACAGCTGACTTTTCAAGGTATAGTTATAAAATTTTTTTTTATTCTGTACAGTAGTATTTTTTTTTTTTCCTATCAAAAATGGAAAATAAAATGGAGATTTTCGGCATGTTTTGCTTTTTTATTACTGAAAAGTAAGAATGCTTTCAAGCAAGAAAAAAGTTATGTGAAGTGTAGGGAGAAGATGTGTTAACAGAATGCCAATGCCAAAACGGTTTGCAAAATTTCATTCTGACAATTTTGATGTTAAAGATGCACCACGTGCTGGAAAGTTAGTTGAAGCTGATGATGACAAAATAAAGGTATGGTTGAAGCAAACTGCTGAATAACAATGTGAGAAATTGCTACAAGATTAAATTTATTGAATTCAACTGTTCACGACCAGTTGAAATATTGATATTTGGGTTCTACATGTTCTCAAAGAAAGATTTGCTCCATTGCATCGATACCTGTGATTTGCTGCTGAAACGTGAAGAAAATGATCCCATTCTGAAGCGGATCATAACTGTTGATGAAAAATGGATTGTTTACAACATGTTGAATGCAAGTGGTCATGGAGCAGAAGAAATGAACTGGCTCAAAGCACTCCTAGACCCCATGAGACCCAATATTTACTTTATTTGGTGGAATTTCAAGGGAATTGTTTTTTTTTTTTTTCCTTCTTTTTCTTCTTCTTCTTCTTCCAGACAATTCCACAATTAATTCAGAAGTGTACTTCCACCAATTGGACAAATTGAATGATTCCATCAAACAGAAGAGGCCAGAATTGATTAACAGAAAAGGCAGTGTTTCACCATGACAATGCCAAACTTCATACAAGTTTGATGACTTTAGTGTTTCACCAATGATGATGCCAAATTTCATTCAAGTTTGATGATTCGCCATAAGCTGTTACAGATTGAATGGGATATGCTACCATACCCACCATATTTTCCATATCTGGCACCCTCTGATTATTACTTATTCCGGTCTTTACAGAATCTTTTACACGACAAAACACTTAGCTTAAATGAGGATATCAAAAATCACTTGGTTCAGTTTTTTGCAAGCAAAGATCAGAAATTCTATGAGCATGGAATCATGCTACTACCAGAAAAATGGCAACATGTGTTGGACTAAAATTGTCAATATATAATTAATTAAAATATTTATATACTATAAAAAAATTGTCATTCATTTTCATGAAAAAATACGAAATTACTTTCCGAACAACCCAATAATAATTTATTTTGCATTATCATTAATATTTAATAATAAACTTTTCAATTAACAAAATTATCTTTTTGCAACTATTTAATATTTATGCATGCTATATTAAAGTATTTATATTATAAAAACGATAATACTTGTATTATAGATAGATAAAATAAATAAAATTTAAATGTTTTCAATTAAAGTTAAATACATCAGCTAAAATGTTACATTGCCATATCTGACTAATCAAGTTTTTGAAGATGATTAAATGAATGAAATTACATATTATATATGTAATCTTTGAGTTTCTTTAACAATTTTAGTAATAGTGTGTTTCATATGTTACATTGCCATATCTGACTAATCAAGTTTTTGAAGATGATGATTAAATGAATGAAGTTACATATTATATATGTAATCTTTGAGTTTCTTTAACAATTTTAGTAATAGTATGTTTCTGTCTATTTTAATATTATGTTTAATTATATATTTAATTATTTTATTTTCAAATTAAATAATTAAATCATTATTTAATTTTTTCAGTTAATCAATATAAAATTTTGTTTTAAGTGAAATAGCATTATTATGATCCATTTTTATGTCATCTTACTTTAAATCAAACTATTAATATAATCAAGTTCAATAAGGAATAAAATTTCAAATTTTAATCACAAAATATAACAAGAATATTTTCAATCCTCCATTGGATCATCATCAGTAAATGAAATAGAATTTTAGAATAAACTCAAATTTGAAATTCACTAGATTATTATTATTATTAATAAATTAACAAATTGTTATTTTTTTATTAAATTGTTATTAATATTTGTTAAATGTTTTAATTTAAAAAATTAAAAATAACCAGTACTGATCAGGAGAAAGCATTTTCATTACAGAAATGTTTTCATAAATTGACAAATTGTTATTTTTTTATTAAATTGTTATTAATATTTGTTAAATGTTTTAATTTAAAAAATTAAAAATAACCAGTACTGATCAGGAGAAAGCATTTTCATTACAGAAATGTTTTCAATCTACTTATGAGGTCCTCTTCAGTTGTACTACAAGTAAACTATATCTTAATGAACATTTTGACCTATATATAGCTTTTTCCACTAAGTCATGATAGCATAATTGGATTTTATACACCCATGTTCTATGTGCCCCATCTTTGGCTTATCATTTCATAAAAGTTACAAAACTGTAGACTTCTTTGATGTGCTGTCTTTTTATCCATAACTTGTTCCAATTTTCTTTTATATTTTTTACCAGCATATAGAAATCTAAACTGGCATAACAACAATGTTCTTGGGATCTCTTATTTGATGTATTGGAAGAAATTCTTTCTTCTAGTGACATTAATATTTTATATTCATATCCATTCTTTATCCAGTTTGAATGATAGTGCTAATTTATTAATTTTTTTAAAACTCATTTGACTTGGGATAAAGAATGGGTATATAATCAGTACTCATTCTTTTTACCAATAAATGAATGCAACAATGAATAGTTTTTATCAGTTAAGATCAGAATGCTTAATGAACACAGATGCTACAAGAAATGTGGAGGAATAATATTGACTCAAGTAGTATGCACTTGCATATGGCATGTTGTGGCCTTGCTTTAATTAGAGTACCAATCATCAGCTTTGTTATTGTTTATAAGGTTTAAGTTATCAGTTTAATTAATTATCTGTTTATTTGTGCCTTTAGCAGTGAAAATATTTTTTTTAATTATTTTATTATATACTGTAATTTTAATCATGAGCTGCAAAATAAAGTGAGAAATTTCCATTTATAGTGTATAGAAATTAAGTTAAATATAAGTATAAAAATAATATAAAATTTTATTTTTATACTTTTTGATTTTGTATTATATTTTTCCTATTTAAATGGTTGTGTTGTATAGTAATTTTGCTCTAGGTTGTGGACCTGGAATGAATTACCCCTAAATACATATACTTCAATGCATGCTAGAATGAACAGAAACTATAATGAAGTAGGTACTAGAATCAGTTATGTTTATTCTAGCATATCCCACTATACATATAAAATGTTAACATCACTTTTAAAGAAAACAAATTTCTCTTGACACATCAAATAAGAGGATAAATTAGAAGAAGGATAAGAGGAGAATTTAATGATAATATTCCAAAGGAAACCTATAGTTTCTCAACTTTAATGAAATGATAAACCAAAGATGGAAGAAATACATAAAGTTAGGGGTATACAAAATCCTGTTATATAATCTTGACTTAGAAGAGCTATATATAGATCAGATATTTATTAAGATATACGTTGGAAGAACACTAGAGAGATGTGAAATTAGCCAAAAATACAACTGAATTAGCATTAAGAGCATGCTTATAGGACATCATAATGAATTGAAAAGAGGCAGATTTCATACAACCTATTAAAAGAGGCAAAATTATTTTAATTGCAGAATTACTATAGAGAAGCCTATGCTATATAACTGTATACAGAAAGGCCTCTCTGAACAACAATATTTTAATAAATAAAAGAAACTTGTCCAAAGCATGACTAATGTATTTGAAGAGAAAATGTTGTTTATCTTCTCCAGTAACTTTCTGCTTTATAGGTGTTTAATATATTATTTAATAATAAACATAATTTTTTCTTGGAATAATTAATTAAGTTTCTTTTATTTATTGTACTAATGTATTTGAATAGAAAATGTTGTTTATCTTCTCCAGTAACTTTCTGCTTATAGGTGTTTAATATATTATTTAATAATAAACATAATTTTTTCTTGGAATAATTAATGATATTGTTATTTTTTATGTATTTTGTAAATTATATATTAGCACATTTTAAATAATTTTGTTAATTTTTTTAAATTAATAATTTCTCAGTTTTGAAAAAACTAATAATTTGGTGACTTTCAGATTTGAGTGTGCTCTAAAATTATTTCTTTTACTAATGTTAACTGATGATGATCAAATGGAGGATTGAAAACATTTTTGTTGTTGTTTATTTTGTGATTAAAGTTTTATTCCTTATAAGGTTTTGTTTAATTTAAAATAAGATAATTTATTATTGTTATTGTATTTTTTAAATTTCACTGATTAATCTTATTTTTTAATATATTTATTTTTAGTCATCTGCAATACAAAATTATCAAGAAACAATTGGAAGAAACCCCCAAGCAAATCCTGTTATGCCTAAAACCACATCTGAAAGCACAATTTCTTAAAACTGCCACATTGAAATAAGTGCCATCATTTATATTCTTTGCAAAATAAGTGTTTCATTTTGTAAGACGAACATCCCAAAGTGTAATTTACAGCACATCCATAATTCATAAAATGGCTTTTTTTACAAATCAATCATAACAGTTCATGTCATTGTCAATTAAAAACTGAAATAACTGCCAGATTGCAGTTTGTTTATTGGATTGTGTTTATTGATTGTTAAAATTTGATTACATCTTTAAATGTATGTTGATTTCTCTTTTATGAATATTTCTTCGAGAAATGTTTTGTTCTTGTAAAGTGAAAAATTACATGTTTATTATCATCTGTAGATAAATTGTGTAGTTAATCATTGTCCATCTTTCCATCTCCATCATTTTTGCATGATCACTTTAAATCTAATAAATAGCATTTGTAGATTTATGATTGTCTGAATCATTCTGTTACCCTCACTTGATGATAGATGAAATCATGGCAATATAGAAAGAAATTAATGTTTCATGTATATGAAGAGAAGAATGAAATAGAGGGCCATTCTGTTAATCATGCAATATTTAGATCATTCTGTCCCTAGATACATATCTAATGTTGTTCATGTATCATCACAATCATTATCTCATTGTTCCACATAGCAGTAAGGACCACAGACATTGGAACAAAAATGATGTAAAATATTCAACTTATATATGCCTGTAAACAAGGCATAGCATTTAAAACCACCCATTTTATGTAAGTATGCTCCTGCCATTCTTTGTAAACAAATTGTTATATTGTGTATGAAATTTGTTTCTTCATACATTTGACTGTGTAATACAGGAAATGTTTTGTTCCTGATATTTAATACTCCATTTTGTTTGTTGTTTTTTTAATTGTGTTCTGAAATATTTCCTATAATAAATATGAAGATTATAACTTGTTTTGTTTATGAGATTCATATTTGTTATGAACTATTAAAAATATGCTAAATTATTGACTTAGAAAAACAACTTATTTTTAAGAAGTGATTTTTTTTTTTTTATTATTATTACTATTATTATATGCACATGTTTCACTATAATAATTAAATTTCACGTGTAAATTTCAGCTGAAAGGATCGTTATAATTGTTTTACGTGTAGAAATTTCTCTTAATTATGTAGTCTTTATGTGAGTTTTCGTCTAGAATCCTTATAAGTTCTGAGAATGATTTCACATATGAATGCTGAGTATATTCATATCATTATTTGTCAGCTCCATTAATTATTATATATTTGTTATCAGTTCATATATTAAATAATAATAGAATTTATAAATTATGAGAGGATATTTTTTCTGTAATTTAAAAATTTTTAGTCTTATAAATTTTTGCAAATAATCAAAATTGGCTAAGATTTAAATAATAATCTTTAAAAACTTTATTCAGTATTGCAAAATTATTAAAATAAAAATCCAAGATAATTTTCTTAAACTACTTATAATTTATTTAATCATAAAATTTATATTATTAATGGAAAATGTAATAACAGAATTACAGGCATTTAATAATATAAAACACTATTAATAATGACTCTTAACATATATTACAGATTATAAGTAATTGCTAAGGATTATTATACAAATTACACATTTAAAGGAATAAGTTATCACCAGCAGTAACCATATAACTTCTGATATTTTCGGTAAATCATTAAATCGGTCGTTATATTAATATATATTACATAAATTCTGTACATATATATTTGGTAGCATTCTGTAACGTGAATGATGATAAATTTTTATGTATGTATCATACTAAATCAAAATATCAGTTATTAGTTTAGAAACATTGCAAACCTCAGAATATTAGGTTTACACTTTTTCAAACAATTCAGTCCTTCAAACAATTTAGGATTTTGCTATTTCGAGAATGCGATCTTTATTATTAAGCCTGGAGGTGCCATTACTTCACGTGAAGGAATTCGAATCGTAATTCCCTTCCAGCAGTGATTGGATTTAACAGAATCGATATTTCATCGACATTCTGAAAGAATAGAAAATATTCCACGTTACTCTGCTGCCAATTAATTTTTCGTATTATTAAATATTTCCAAAAGTGGAACTGCAAGCGTTAATACAAATATGCAATACATACAAAATGGAAAACTTATATATCACATAAATTGGTATCAGATAATGTTAAGATAAATATCGTCAGAAGATTGTTTTAGAATGTGCGCTTTCGTTATATTGAATTTTATTGAATATTTTAAATTAATTTTTCATTCATTAAATATGTGGCACTATTAAATAAATAAAAAAACTTTTCCACTGATTCGCAATATGTTAAAAGTTGTAAGGTGTATATCGTTAAATTTATTATATAGTTTTACGATAGGGAAGACGAGAAACAGCTGTTGTAATGCATAAAAGAAAGTTTGTCAAATTAGGAAAAAAAAAATTGGCTAAAAGTTTATCAATCGATGAATTTTAGTAACGTCTCCAAGAAAATTATCGCCGTCCTTATAGTGTGTACAAAAAAATAGGCTATTGCAGCGCTTCTCAAACTATGGGTCGCGACCCCAAATGCTGTCGCAAAAATTAAATTCAAACACGAATTTCAGTTTTTTATGTAATTTCACAAACGCTCAATATTTAACGACAACATATCGCAATATTTAATGACAACATACCCCATTTTTCGTATGACAACATATGAATTTTCAGTGTAGTTGGTTCATTTTGTTCATCTTAATAAGTGTGTAAATGATTTATGTACTTGTATGTTTTATTTCATATTTAATACCCGGGGTCGCGAAAAATGTCATAATGAAAAATGGGGTCACGAATGGAAAAAGTTTGAGAAGCGCTGGGCTATTGTATAAAGTCGCTGCTAGCAATGATATAGTTGCTAGTTTCCTTAATAGATGGCAGCACGTATATGGCTAGTATAAAGAGAGAGTAACCAACAATCGAAGTCAGTCGTGTCAGGTGTATCGTCCGTTTCACTTGTATAGCTACAGACATGGACGAGCATAGGTAACACTACCGGATGTTGTTTTTTCACCTCTGCACTTGCAACTGCGCAGAGAGTATTACAAAAACCGGCTGTAGAACCGCGAAATCGAACGGACGTCAGTTACCACTTCTGCGTGGATCACGATGCCAAACTGGATCAGTTCGTCTTAGGAATAAAGGTACAGTATTCTGTTTTAAAAAATAACGGAATGATATTTATTTTGTAAGTTAAATGTATGTAACATACATATGTAAGCTGTACGATACCGATGATGGAGCCAACCAACTGCCGGTCATTCTTGAGAAGAGAGTTGCTATAACGGATGAGATTTCGAGATCTACCAACGTTTATCGAGTCTCGAAAGGGATAGTGATGGGATGGGTATCCTCAGCTAGTTGAATACATTCTATCGGGCATGCACTAGACATAATGGTAATCCCAGCTGACATGGCTGAGGCGCGCTAACGGCGCTTGCGCCACAGAAGATAAATTCCTCCTCCCATAACTCGCCATTGACAGTTCACTATCATTAAAAGGAAACACACACTCCGAATAACAAAACCGTTTTGGAGGAAGTTCGATGACGTAATTGCTTTTTTTTCCTTTTCTGTGTTATGGTTGTTGCTACTTCTGCTGCTACTGCTGGTTGTAATTAATTTTTAGCAATTCGTTAATGGGAAATTGTTTCCGCAAGCGCGTCCCTATTGTAGGAATAATAAGTAGGAAGAACTATTAATTAAATGTAGCATATTTCTAGCCATGATTTAAAAGCAGTAAAAAATTTTAATACTTTTTTTTAAGCGATTATCATTGCAAAAACACGTAGATTGCTAAACTGGATCCATACATTAGACACAATTTTTATTTTTTAATCATCTCTAATGCTAATCGTATGTGTGGTTCGCCTTTATTACGGTTAATTTAGTCGTTAACTCTAAAATTCCTCTCTTTTTTTAGAATAATTAAAAATTCTCTGAATCTTACCGAAAAGGAATAAGAAGAAAAAAATTCTAAAAATTCTTTAAAAGGAAAGACCAACCACAGATCTGTTCACCTAATTTTCCTAACAAAAAAGCCATTGTGTAAAGAGAGAAAGAGAGAGACGTTTTAAAATCGATAAAAATGAAGTTTTTATCTGTTATACATCTTCAAATTTTGACGTATTTTTATCACCGAAATCTCAATATTTTTCATCCAAAGCATTAGTAAAGCTTGAAGCGATTTTTTTTTCCTCATCTCTTAATGGGTTTCTCTCGAGAATAAAATTTAACAGCTTATCGAAAATTGATAATGACAAGTTTACAATCCGTTTCACCTAAGATAATTAACCCAAACAAACTTATGCATTTATATATGTGTAAGAGAAAAAAAATCTTCCTGTGCAATTGTAGAAGTGTTGTTCGTCATTCATTGTGAGACCCACATAATGTAATGTTTACATAAAGGCTTTTATACGGACGAAACACGTGAGTGTCTCTTCAAATATTTGAATTGGTAACATACTACAGTATCGCTTTAACCTTCTGAAACTTTACCGTTTGTCACGAATTTCTTCTTTAACTCGAAAACGTTATTGAATGTTCGCCGGTACCGTCTATCTTTCTAGATTAAAAATTGCGCGCACAATAATGCCATCCGCACAAACAGCACAGCGATGAAGTAATATATACAAGAGTCATCCCTTAAACCGTTCTGACAATGTAACACCAATGACGTCAGAGATCTCGAATTAAATTTTCTACAATGGAGTGCTAACGTAAGCAAAAGCCACGATCGTTCTCGCTCTTTTCAATTTTTCACTCGGTATAACTTAATACCAACCTGTTCATCCGAAAAAATGCTATAAAAATCAAACAGCTGTATTATAACAGCTGCTGTTTAGATTTATATGCAGTTATTATTATTACCGTTACCTTTCGTTTCGTATAGATCACTGAATAAACGATTCGGAAACAACATTGTCTTCAGAAGAAAGACGAGAACTGAGGTTTGTCATTGTTTTAAATATTGACGACTGTAATAAACCTCGAAGAGGATTAATGCTTAAGATACTTCTATCGTTTTAATGGAAGAAAGTTCTAACGACACACACATATGGCGAGACGATACTTGAACCTTTTGCATCTCTTTTTCCTGTAGTCAATGGTGCATAATGTCGTTTCAATGCACGATAATGCTTGAGCACATTTCTAAAACGATTTATTGTTATTATGGGTTGGATATGCGAACGATGTAGCTTTGAATCTTTTTTTCAATATCTTCGCAACCTCTCTATAAGTGGCATATCCTAAGTGCAGACATAAACCGGTATTTATTTTTATGTATCCGACTCATTCTCTACACAACTTTAAAGTATACTTTAAACAACAAAGGATGTTACTATAGTAACAATCGGTCTACAGTTCTCTCTCGCTTTCTCTCTCTCGAAAATTAAACAAATCTGATCGATACACTTACGCCAAATTTATTTTAATTGTTATATCTTTCTAGATGATTACACGATCGTGTTTTGTAACCCATGTTTTGTCACACGTGCTTAACTCCTTGCGAAATTTTTCTCCAGTTGCTTTTTTTTTTTTCTTTCCCCTCTTAAACTCTTGCGACAAGTGGGGAAACTGGAGCTTGAGATATGGACGTTAATTAAAAAACAAAACAGAAAAATGAATAAATACCGGATTTCCTTGGGGAATAAACAGCTTATTTAATACAGTAAATATAAACAATATCGCGTGTCAGAAAGTAGGGTAGTAGTAGTAAGAAAAAATAAACATTTAGAGGTCAGTAGCCGCACTGAGAGAAAGAGACTGCTCTCGCTTCTCCGACTTTTAAGTCTCGTCGGATTTTCTGTAGAAAACAAAACAGAATAAAAATATCGATGTCGTACTCAGAAAAACTCGGAAATTATCTCCATACTTTGTTTTCTACAGAAAATCCGACGAGACTTAAAACAGAATAAAAATATCGATGTCGTACTCAGAAAAACTCGGAAATTATCTCCATACTTTAACCTTAAAAAAAATCGATTTTAAATTCCATGAAGGAAAGTGGAGTTTTAAACGTTCGTTTATCCGCACGTTTCCGAAAATAAAATCGGTTATATCAGCACTTCTTTTCCTTCTTTTTTACAGAATCGATTTGGTGCTAAGAGTAATTTCAAGTCGTTTAGTGGTTTTAAATTTGTATATTATTCTTGAATTTTTGAATTATTTGATAGCTAGAGTATGATCGATAAGAAAAGAAAAAATAAAATACGTGTTTATTTTCGGTGTGGACTCGTATTTTCGCGGTAGATAAATGATAGCTCTATCGCAGCAATTTTCGGCACTCTGATACTCCTTCTGATAAAAGAAAAAATATATATATAAAAAAACTACGCGACGTTCTTATCGAGAGAAGAATTAATGAGTTTTATCCAGACATTTTTTATTTCTAATCCTAGAAGTTAACAGGATAACATTTACCTTTTACCGAACTGTTCTTTTATTTTTTTATTTTTTGGACACGTCGTCTTTGTCGCAGTCATCTGTTCGGATCATTCCAGATTGGGCGGTTCTCAACACTATTTCATCTCACTTTCTGCTTTTATACAAGAAAAAATAATTCCATATTTTTTAACTCTCTCATACAATGTCCAAGACACAACGGATATAGATTATTAATGCGTGCTTCTGACAGCGAAACACTTCAGAAAACCGAAATAAACCAAAAATGCTTTAGCGGTTACTTTACAGTCTTGTTAGGAACTGGCATCTGTTCGTTCTGCATTGTAAAAATGGCGAAAAAAACATAAATCGCCGATTTTGGACGTTAAAAAAGAAAGAAAGATTTAAATGTAGAAAACACGTATCGAAATTCGAAAAGTTTCGAATGGAGAGTTGGAAAAATGGCTTTTGCTTCCGGTCTTTCATAAACTAATTTTAGAAATTTTGATTCGTTTAAAGAACGGAAAATCGAAGACGAAACTCTTAATATTTGCGTAATGACGAGTGAATGACGGGTTTTTGGCGTGTAATTTTGCTATCGTTATGAATCGATCCGATAACAATAGAAATTATGTCGATAACGTTTAAAAATTGATAGATTATATATAGAAAGAGTTTCGGAGGAAACAATATGGCGTTGTATAGCTAGGCGTTGTAAAAATTTTAATCGTTATATCGAATGGGTGTAGAATGTAAGCAGTGTTTTTCCATTTATGGTATCTATATAATGGAAACAAACATTGTTTTCTGAATAAAACGTGTTGTTGTCACCGTTCTTGATCTTTCAATAGACACTCCAGGTGAATGGGACGACGATGTCGACATAAGCTAGACTGAAATTAATGGTTTCTTTTTGTCATCTGAGTAGTATATCACGTTTTTCCATCGAAACAACCACTTTCCTTAGATTTTCAATTCCGGGAACAGTTCCGTTTGATTTATGATTGTTGAATTATTCTTCACTGTTTTAGTTTCAACCATTTTTTATTTCCTTATCTAGTTTTAAACAATATCAATATCGCCTTTCGCTGATCGTGTGACTAGTTATCTACTCCATTATTATTATTTTTTTTTTTCGTTTAAAATTCGAAGATTTTTGCTTTAACTGAACGGAGAAAGAGACATAATCGCTGATAAATTTATATATATATTGTAGTTGCGAGTAAATCCATCATAAATTTGATTAATCTAGCGATGTATTTCGTGTGACTTAAATTTTAAATGGAGAATTCGGTTTATGGCAATGATGATAACGCGTATAGGACTGTATATAAACAGATTATTATAAAATATAGACTTTGTTTCCGTTTCGTGAAGTGAATTGTCATTCGACACGATATGAACACGCGCACTCATACACGTAAAAGGAAAGTTTGTTTACAACAGCGAATTAATGGCATTAATAATAATAATAATAATAATCAGAGAATGGATGCTTGCCCGAGGTGTCGTGCAGTGATTACATCTGCATCAAATTTGTGTGTAAAATGTAAAATGGCGCTTAATAATAATCAGAGAATGATGCTTGCCGGAGGTGTCGTGCAGTGATTACATCTGCATCAAATTTGTGTGTAAAATGTAAAATGGCGCTTCTCATTTTTGTCAAAATGTACACGAAGAGTGGTTTTCGTTTAGAGAACTTCCAGCGCTTCCCAACACAGTTACTATGGCAACCGCCGGTCGTTCACCTCTGGGAAGGGAAGGATTAGAAGTCGAATCAATCCTGGAATATTCCGAATCGTAACAGTTCGAACGTTTTCGGAAGAGAAAGAACAATCTTTCACGTTCGGGTTCCTTTCCGTTTGGAAGGTTAACAGTTGTTCAATCGATGCTCTCTACCAGTTAGTCGTGTTGCCACTTGAGAATCAATAAAAACGACTGGAAGTAAAACGAATTAGATCCTGTTACCCAAACTTGCACTGGCTGCAACCATCCCTTGTCACATTTCTCTCCCATAATCTGCACAAGTTTCTTTTTTATTTTTACATTCTTCGAGTTAACTCGGAAGAAACTAGCCGAACCGATATCAAAACACTCGTATTTTTTTTAACTACTATAACCATATTTTTTTTTTTTTTACCGCATTAAAAGCTCATAACAGATAAAAACGTGCGCTTCTCAAAAACAAATTATTTCCCTCTCTCTCTCTTATTAATAGAACCGTTTGTCAAACTTACAGATACAATTGCACTTGCACTGCTTTGTATACTCGAATCATAAATCATCATCATCAACGTTCGGCTAGCCTTAAGTGCTTTTTAATCACTTTATCCACTCTAAACTTGCATTTCACTGCGGGTTTGCAGTGTCATTAGAGTTTCCTCGGGGATCTAGTTAATAAGCATTCCTTAGTTACGCTTCTATTATCAACATAGGATGCGGATCAATTAAAGTATTCACTTTCCAATTTTAAGGTTACGTTCGACCAGACACCGTAAAAATTTTGAGCAGACAGGTTTTCTTTTTCTTTGCTGTAGTGAATCTTTAAGGATGATTCATAATTCATACGGTCGTAAAGGCCAAAGCATCTTTTGACGTGTAATGATAATATTTGAAGATAGATCTCTGCTGGATCGATAAGGAACACACACACACACACACACTCCTGTTACTGCAATGAGTGCGTTAAATGAATCATCCCGCGTGGTTCTCCCATCACGCTAATATTCTTTTTTTTCTTTTTTTTTTAAATTGCAAAATTATCAGAATAATAACACACCAGTGCTAATTATGAACGTTACATTGCGTTATACTCCAATGGACAACGAGAAACAAGGGCAAAGGCGGATGCAAAGTACCATAATTAAGTGTAACGCTGGAAGGTGCCACACTCCTCCATTTTATAATTGAGTTAGTAGTAGTGAGCGAGTCTGGAAGAGACGTCTCCGTTTCTCGAAACTGCACGCATAATTTCATTCCGTGAACAGGTAAAATAGGAAATAAAATGTATACAGATCAATTTTGATAAAGTTAAGCATGATTTTTATTTTTATTTTTACTCTTTTAGCTCCGAATTTATCTAAAAGTACTATCCATCCGTAACAGTAATACGAATGCGAAAATATATTCACGTATACTGTACACTCTGAACAGGAACCATTCATGATCACTCGACTACGGATTTTCCTGGTTGGTCTTTTTTTCCTTTCGTTATTATTTACGACTCTAAACTGTAAACGTTTTGCCACTAAAGCATTTCGTACGTATAACCGAATATTACGTCACGTCAGCCATAAAAGTATGCCATCTGCGAATAAATAATTAACCAGTTGAAGAACTTAAGTCGAGAATAACTGGAGTTCTGTATCAAATGACTTCTTTTTTATGTCCTTTTTTCCTTAATTAAAACTGACGATACTTGTTTAGCCTGCAGGTAGAGAGAATTATTTATGCATCTTGAATAAACTAAAGAAAAATAAAAAAAAGTTTCTTCCTATATCTAACAGTAAATGTCCAGATTATTAAGCGTTAAATATTCATGTTTTATATTTATTTTTGGACACGTATTAGAAAACTAATTAAGGAAAGTTTCTCGTGATAGCTCGAAGTGATAAAAATATAGGATTTCTGGTTTGACACTCGTTTGTGGCCAACTTGATGGCACCGAGTCGAAAAATCACGTTTAAAATAGTTTCAGATGTAAGGGAAAAATCTGTTAATGTTTATGTTTTTACCTCTATCATTTGGAAGTTTTGTGCGTTAATATTCCGAGTTGTTTCTGATTGATTTTCTTACCATAGAAACATGATACGATGTAAAGCATCCGATCTTTCACGAATCGAATATTAAAATCGAAGGTTGAATAGTTACAGAGAATTCTGTAATATCTAACAGTACGGTGAGAGAATATTAAGGCGAAACTCCGAATGGAATTTTTATTTTATTTTTCTACTACTTTTTTTTTGCAAATGACGTCAACAAGACCAGAAAAGCCTCAGACATCTGTTCCGAATTAATTTACTGTTTGCGGAAAGAACCCGAGAAAGAGGAGAAAAACGTTTCTTCTTCAATGCTGTTTTTGTCTTTATAAATTTTGATGAATTCGTTTTTTCGTGTAAAAAAAATAACTTCGGTCTGACAAGAAATATTTTTTTCTTTAGTCAACCTCAGAGAGGGAAAAAAATGTTGACCTATAGAAAAACGAAATATTTTTTGTACGTGTTAATTCTGCTTAAAAATTTCCTTGGAATAATATGAATCAGGAATATCCTGCTTTACTTCTCTGATATGCTTCATGTGTGATGTTCCGAGTTAAATTTCCGTAAAAATTCTTGGATTTATCTATTAACCAATCAACCTATCATCTAGAAAGCTAGAATATATATATATATATAGACTATAATAAGTGGTTAATATTGAGTAGAACCGGTCCAATAGCCTAGAATAATGATGCGAATTAATATATAGCACAGTTATCATCTCTGTTATGTGCAAAATATAGAATCTAGATTTAGCGCAATTTATATTTTTAGGAAATTGGAAAGTGCGAAAATATTTTTACTACAAGATTTATAACAAAAATTCTCATTTTATGGTAGTAATTAGAGAGCGAAAGGAAGCTTTCGATCAAGGACAGTACTGTATATCTCTTCACTGCAGGTAATAAGTCCATTTATAGGCATAGTGTCCTACTCAACTTGTTCGAGTCATCTAACCGAGTTTCGATGATGGCCCGGATTAAGGATATAGGTCGAAAACTGGACCACTTTCTCCAATAATGGGTGCCAAAATACGCTCACTGGACAAATATATTACTCGAAATATAACACTTTAATGGGCAATATAATTGGGTAGTTGCACCATCTTATCAGTTGTGTTATAGCGTAGCAATTCATATAACTTTCCGGATTGTTATATGCATCTATATATGATAACATTTAACGATCTGCTGTTTAAACAAATTAACTTTTATGCTGAGATACCGTAAATTCATCAATGTCGATCATTATGAGAGCTCTGCAGAGCCGCATCTCTGTCGAAAACACGAAAAGTTCTCCTTAGCCGACGAAACCTTTCAGAAAAAAACTTCTAAAAGCTTTTGATCCATTTTTTCGTTAACCAGATTCTTAATGCAATCTCAAGATAAAAGAAACGCCCGAAGAAAGAGACAGATAGATCTAAACAACCAATCGTTAGTATCAATACGAGAGAAATGACTTCTTCTCGTACGCCAAGTTGGCATTATCGAAATGCAAAAATGGTCTCTAACGCAAGTTTATAACAATTACACAGTTGCATTTTTATAACGAGTTACTCATTATAAAATTTGCAACTTTGCACAATATACTTTAGAGAAATGAGAAACGCTCCGAAACTCGGCACGCTAAATGGCGTGAAGATAAACTTCATAAATTTGGAACAATTCCAGATTTGTTGAGAATTATAACTTAATGTTAGAAGTGGAACGAAATGAGAAAAATCAAACCATTAACTTCTCTGTTTATTATCGTTTGATGATAATGCGATAATGACAGTTAGCAGTCTCTGATAAACAAATAAAGTGGCCGACGATTGTTTGTGATGTTCGTCCTCGATATATCATAAGACGACATAAACCTACCAATTTTATTTAATAACGAGAATTATCCCACAATGCAAAGTTGTAAAATTGAATTATGTTATAGCTCATGTAATATTAACTACTTATATAATTAAATAATAAAATTATCGACGGACTACAAAAAAAAAAAAACGCTTGATATATGTCTCTTGACAGTTCTTATGTATTTTTGCTTAAGTTTTTATGTTTAAAGCATTCTATTCTCGCTTTGCTTAAAAGAAAATTCAATTTTTCGAAAGTCGGCATTCGTACAAATAGTGTTGCCAATTCTATATAAATGTAATAATTCAAATAGTTATTCTTCTCTGCCGAACAAAAGAATTCGGAACGTCTCGTTCCCGATTCTTCGCTGTTAATGCCATTCCCATAGGAATCTTTGCAGTTAGAGAAGATGTAGTGCAGAGTGTTGCAAACTGTCTTCCATTAATAACAAATGCTAACTTGTAGTAGTATGAATTTAACTCGCTTGTTAAGTAATGTAAATTACAATTAGCGGTTTGGTACGCGACACGTCTTCGAGTAATGTTTTGAATTCTAATGAAACTTTTCTTCAGTTCTGTTACTTATCCCCAATAACAAATGACCGTATGTTATAATTTCTTACACGTCTTGTGTACAAAATTCACGAAGTGTCACACTCGGTTACATTTCTCTCTCTCGCTCTCTCTTTCTCTTCTGTATATAGCCGAATAACAATGGGAACAGAATTATCGCCATTACTCATACTATCTCCATCTTGGAATTTATCGATTTTCTTGTGTTTGTTGTCATCGAAATATGTATTTTAGTGAACCTTCTCGCTGTCTTTAATGGAGATTTATTAGCTTGACATATTCTTAAATATATTGTTTTAACTTCTCCTTTAACAACTTTGGAAATCCTAGTCAAAATCTTGGAATTAAATAGGATTTAAGTAATATTTAGTCTCGTGTAGACCATAAATTTTCCTTCCCTTTCTGTGGATTGTGGTCGGCGTTATCGACTTTGACAAGATTATCCGAAATATAGAGGACACAAATTCATAAAATTCTGCCCAATTAAATCTCTAGAATTTTTCACGAAAATGTTTTCCATCTTTAGAAATACTTACTGCAGTAAACGGATATAATCATGTTTGACTCAATTGTAGCGATTTAGTAAGTAATTGGAAAGAGAAATGATGCTACCAAATTTAGTTTAACCCAATTTTCCAATATTAAAGAAGAGAATTAATTTCGTAACAGACCGACTTCCACTAAATGGCTTCTAATAAGTTTTGTCTTGTTTATTTTTAGCGCTGGAAGAAAAATACGGTAACCGATAAAAAAAAAAAATAATAATAAAAAAAAACATTTCGATCAAGTAGCGATGCACAAACTACAAAATAAAGTTTCTGTAGGTTTATATATATATATATATACAGTATATCTAGTTTGAATCAGCTCGTTTCCGGTTGATTCAGAGTAGATGAACTGTAACGGTTGTCTGAAAAGTTTAAAGTTACCCTGACGTGATGCAATGTGTACCCCTTCACAAAGAAATCTTTACTTGTCAAACGGAAGATTCTCCAAAAATGATTTGGGAAAAGCTTGCAGGAAGTTGGATTCTAATAGGAAGTTGGCTGGAGTGTCAAAAAAAGAAAATCTTATCACCGATCAAGTGCTTTCTGAACCAGTGCATCTTGACAGCTAAGGTCATTCTTGATTGTTGTATTTCCAACCAAGAAACTGGATTATTTTTGATAAGGAAGTGGCAAAGGCTGAATCTACGCTAAACGTTATCAAAGACCATTGTAAAGAATGATTTCTGCAAAAAAGACAAGACAAAAGTTTAGTTTTATAATCTTCATCATTTTCCCCATGAGTCACTAAGCTTCCGTCCAGGAAAAGAGGATCAATGTGGGATGTGTATCGTACATAATTACAAAATGATTAATCAGTTTTAAACTTAATAATGGGTTGTTTAAGCTTAACTTTAGATCGTTATCACTTCTGGGTAGAAGTGTGACTAACAGTTTTCTTTTTTTCGTCAATTTATGTCATCCATGTCGTTTTTTTTTAATAGGAAACAATGTAATGTTCCGTTCTAGTATCGAATTTTCGACTGCTTGACTCATGTTTCCCTTCAAGGTCGAATCGGTTGTTTGTATTACGGCCTTTATATCAGAAGAATCGAACGGGAATATCCTGCAATTTTAATTAATTTTTGGGGAAGTGAGCTGTTATACTTCCACCGCTACAAACGACGAAAGATCTGTCGCCGTTATAATAAACTTTACACAATCGATAAATCGATGTATTCAAAATTAATATTGATAATCTAACCGTAAATTATAAAATCGAAAGTAATTAATATTTGCTAAATTTTTTTAACTTATTTCACGTTTTTTAAAATTTTTTAAAATTTCAATTATACATATATTTTTAAAATAATAGAATTTTGATCAATCGATTATTGTGCCATCTGTCGCACGAATTTATTATTAAATTCGAGTTAATAATTAATATTTTATATCAAACGATATCGCCAAACGTTTGTAATTATTATTCTTTTTAAATTATATATGAAAAATAGTAAATATTATTTATATATAAGGTATAAAATCTTTAAAATCGAGATAAGATGTATTCCATTTACTTTAGCTTTTGTGATTGTGGAAGTATTTTTTTTAGCTGATTCGAGAGTATTCATAAGGAAGGCAAAAATCTCCAAACACGGAACGGATGAAAGTAGAAAGAAGTCCTTTCCAGATATAATAACGTTTCCAATTGTTTTTTCTTTCTTTTCCGCGAACCAATCTGTTTCTCTTGCTTTTATTCAATACGTTCGTCCGAAACATTTCCGATCACGTCTCTCAAAAAAGGATGTTTTTTACTTTGGCCCTGGGCTTCCTTCCGGATTTTGTTGCTATGGGAACGAGGTACTCTTTCCGGTTTTCCGACTTTCCTCCGGTCGTTGAACCTATGGCTTTTTGCACTAAAGGATTCTGAATGAACTTGTCTCATTATCACATATAATAAATGCTCTAATTTCGATAAATGGAAATTTTTATTCACCATATTTTCTTTCTTATCGGCTTAGCTAGTATTTTTTTTTCTCTCTCTCTTTTTTATCCGGATTATATTCGTTTAGAATAATGTTTTTGCTCTCTTATCTCCAAGAACAAAATTCAAATAAGGTTAAATTGCATTTTCATCTCGTTTCATCCAGAAAGCAAACCGAATAGAATATTGAATTCGCTATTTTCTCCTCCATCTAGGTAGTATCTAGTTCGTAAATCTCGTTTTTTTTTTTTCATTTTTTTTCGTTCTTATACGTATAGAAATCTTATTTGCAAACATAATAGCAGTGTTAGATATCATAGATTATATTTAGTCTATAGGTGTACGAATCTGTGGCATAATCTTCACTAATGGCATATTACGTGCCTAATAGTTTATGGCTGGAGTACAAAAGAAATAAAAGCAATAAAGACGAAAAAGAAAGGTTATTATATAGCCTAAATTTCGTCATTATACGACTCTAATATCCTTCAAATAATAAACGATTTGTATCTGTTACATTCTGATCATTCCCATTTAACACACGTCACGCAGCTTCCAATTTGGGTCATATTCGAGTTGTAACCATGACTTAATTCATTTTCCATTAATTTTGTTTCCGAAATATGTCTGCAACTGTAAATTTTGAAAGTAGAAATGATTTGTATGTAAGCAGTACTACCAGTACGCTAATATTAGCATACAAATATTCTTTATCTCTATCATGTTGACATATCTGATGAAGCATGTACAGGTTGAATGTCATACATTATAAATGACATACAACCTACGCAAGCAAGTATAACCACCGATGAGTGCTTATTAATGTGTACATCGACCTGTTAAAAAAGGGAGCTGCTTCAAAACTTCACTAATAAAAGAAAGTTCTGAAGATTTTGGCGTCTTGCATATTAATTAAGGTTTGCATTCTGACTATTATAATGACTTTAGCTGCGAAGAAGTTTTGTTTGGAACTTTAAAACTACATAAATGCATCGTTGCAAAATTTTCACTTTTTAACGCCTTTAAATTGATACATTTATTGCATGTTCTAGAATTCTAGACTATGATGCAATAAATCAAAATATCAAGTATTATAAAGACAAATTGAAACATTTACAGTCCTAAATGTAGAACATAACTATAAATTAGTTTCAGCTGAGATGTCCTAGAGGGCCTAGACATCTTCACCCAATATTTGAAGACAGTGATGGATTTACTGCATGACAGCATAGGCAACTTTTCAGGCATGGAGTACTCAAATATTGGTCCAACCTAGAGGCTGAAATCCCTCGGATTCACGGTTCCCACCGAGAATCTCGCAGATTTTTTTACGTGGAGCTTCACACGCTACAATCGCCTAAGGCATGGAAAATCCTACATTCACCTATTGCTTTACAGTTTAGCAATATTGACGGCTTTCTCAAAAGAATGATTTGTCTTCATACACGAATGTTTATTTTTTATTTTTTATTTTTTTGTTTTTGATTATTTTGAAACCTCTGACTTTTATCTATCGATCTTTTTCGTAGAAAGGATAGATTCTCGACATTCAGACATCTATTATTGATTGGATTTGAATGGAAAAGGTTAGCCAGCATGCCAACGTCGCGTGAATCATTATTAAAAAATGAACCTTTTAAAGAGAGTCATTTAATTTTCTATATAAACAGTATTGAATGATTCTATTTTTAATGAAATTTTTCCATTTATTTTAGTATACATATTATTTAGAAAGAGGGAAATAAAGAAAAATAATAATATTTTTTATTTTACTGAAAAATTTATTCGGGATTTAATTGTGGCGCCATCTGCTAATTTTTTCTTTTTTTATATTATCAAAATTTAATGTTTTAATCTCTTGTTACCCAAGGATTACAATGAATAAATTTCTTAACTTTTCTTATAATTCAACTTGCTTTAAATCGATTTCTTCAGTTGGCGAGCGCAAAAGCGAAATAAGAAAATAAAGAAAGAATGACTCAGGCTTATTCTATTGATATTTCAATTCCATAGTTTCTATTTATATCGCTTTTATCTTGTTATACTTAAGAAGTTTTCAATGGAATGTGGCAAAAATAATTCATCTTGCTCTGTTTATCAAAAAGTAAGATTCTGATTGTGAAATACCACGACTTTGTTGTATTTTTAGAAGGTCGTCGCTAACCCGCATAATAGTTTCTATTATTTCTGGCATATTTTATGGAGGGACTAAACCTTAGCGATAAATCCTATTACCGTCAAGGATGGCATTAAATAGGGTGAAATTTCATTTTAGTTCCATTCTAGCGTAACTCATTATTTCTCTCTCCTTCCAGCCTTGTATTTTGCTCCTCTGAATGCATTTACAACCCTCTTCATCATGGTGTAAAATTAGTTGTTACATTTATTAATCTGCCCCTTTTCCATCAGTGAAACGTGCTACAAACTAAGTAAATTCTAGCGTGGAATATAAACTATAATACATTATCTTGTTTTGATTGACTAGCGCACCAATACAGAGAGACAAATGAAAAATTTTCGGAGAGTTTTATGCATAATGTCGCATTTTTATATTGGTAAACAAATAACTAAATAGAAAAATAAAGTTAATTTTTTACTTTCCAGTAAATTTCTCTCTTTTTCTTTTTTATTAAATCCGGAAATTTTCCAGATAACTTGCGAAGAAAATTATCTTTGATAACTGTAGTTTCTTCTTCCCAACACAAAATTGTCCTTCTGCGAGAAACAAATAACTATACTTGAGTGAAAATTCAGTAATGACCACAAAAATCCAGAAAGTTCCTAGTATGATTTTTGTTCTAATTTCATGCTGGTATGCGATCCTCTGTTTAAAAACCTCTCTCCAATCGAAACTTGTGCCATTTATTATGCAAACCGTTATCCTAAAGAGTACAGTAATCAAATTGAAAGAGAAATTTTAGGACAGACTTTGCATAACTTTTTATTAAGCGGATCCATAGTCGAAATTGTTAAACAGCAGGAAGCTATCTGAATATGCCATTAGCAATCACTAGTTTCTGTTTGCCTGGTAATAAGTTTATCTGAGTTTTCTATTGGTTAAATTTAATTTAAAGTGAAAAACAGAGAAAAATGAGAAATATCTAAACGATCGATTACAAAATTCGGCTGTTTAGACTATATATATATCTCATAGATAATTAATGTTAATTTTGTTTTTTGCTGATTTTAACGGCACGCAACAAACTCTAGAATTTTAAATTAAAATCAAACTATAATATTTATTAAATCAATAATATATCTATTTTTTCGATTGGCATAAGTAATACCTTTTCATTACAAGGATAAATTCCGATTATAAATATTTATTCAAAATAATTTCCAAAAATAAATTCCCATAATCCTTCGAAATGTCATATCTTCCTTTTTATTTATTTACTTTCTATTAATTTTTGATATTTTCGCTGCACATTTCTGCCAGGATCGATGCAGTAAATTGCAAAAATATTATCCGTATTAAAAAAAGAAATAAGTTTCTCTCGGAATCCGATTTTTTTTTTATTTAAAGAGGAGAAAAAAATATCTGTTAAACGTGATTCGTCGAAATTAATTAAAAGAAAATGTCTCCTGGATTGGATTAGGAAAGAAGAGCTTTAAGGTAATTCTTATTGATTATCCACTTTGATCCGTACAATTTCTTTCCTTTTGAATGGAAATTTGGCAGCCCGATTCGCTTTAGAGATTACCGAATTTAAAATTTAGTTATGCTGATGCGCATATTCAAAATATTGGATTCCTCAAAATATTATCTGTTTAACATCGATTTATTTGTAAGATGTTTTGTGAAGTAATCTCCATAGAAGTAGTTTAAAAAAAAAGTTAAAAATAGGCGTGTTACATAGATATAACTTATCTTTGCTTAGAAATTTCTCCCCTCTGAATAAAAAGGATTAGGAAGTGGTATTCTCTCTTTTGTAAGAATTGATCCAAACCTTAATGTTCTTTTTTCAGACTAAATGAAAAAAAGATGACGGATTCGGGCGAAGACCACACTTACTGGAGGAGATCCAGAAGGGAAGCATTTGCTAATCGCTCATCGTCGGCTCCTCTCTCTAGATATGGTTTGCCACCTCCAGTAAAGCGATTTCCTCACGGAACATCCACTGTTGGTACATTCATGAACGAGCATCATCTGGAAGAAGTTCTCTTCGGAATCGTACCTTCAGATATGCCACTAGAACAGTTCTGTACTCTCAGCGACGATATCCTCAGGTATAAATATGGTGTGGACAAACCTGAAACCCGCGAACGAGTTATGACAGTGGTCAGATTGGCCAAGGATATGGAGAATGATCTTCAGGTAATTTGATGTTATATACTTTGTTTTATATAAAATAAACTCTGCACAAGAAAAATTCCTTTATTATATAATTTTTGTGGTATTTTTTCCAAGTAAAAATATGATTTTAAACATATATTACCATCCTCTCTCCAAGAGGAATCAGGTGGGTTTAGACGTATAAGAGAAGAAAGCAAACAAGCTGTTGTCCATCAAAGCTTTTGAGGATTTTCGATCGTTCTTTGTTAGAGTTAAGAGCCTAGATATCAATTTCCGTCTTCTATTCCCGAGATAAAAGAAGAACGCAAAACAATTCAAAGAATTACTCCTAACAGAATATCGAAGAAACTGAATAAAAAATAAGACAGTCCAAAATGAAATTCGTTCTAAATGGATAATTAATAGCATTATCTGTATTTTTCTTAAAAAGTTTTGTCATCTAATTTTTCTATTTATGCAAATTTCTTTTCATACGATAAAGATACAATTTTTTTATTTATTTATTTTAGAATGTTTGTTTGGCATTAGAATATTCGGTGCTAATTATATCACAATTAAGAATTAAGCAAATTAACTCCTCTAATTTCACCTTAGAGAATTCTTATTTGAATATAAAACCGGCTGTTAACTGTTAATATTCTTTTGAATAATTGTAATGTTTTCTGGTAATTGGAGAGTAGAATGTTGTTTGTCCTCTTATCAGAAAATATAAAAATTTATAGAGGCAGAAATGTGAATGGAGTAATTACATCGCCTCTTGTTCGTTGACAGACTTGACATGTCTAAGGAAGAACATATTGATCCAACCCACTCCTTTATTTGGAATGTCATTCACTCTAAACCTCTACAGGACCTTGTGTACTTATATAAATGTCATGATATTTAAGTTTAGTACTATGAAATTAAAAAAGTTAGAGAGATAAACTATTTTATAAACTCATTAATTCGTAAAAACGAGATACGTATTATTCAATTAAGTCCAAAAATTGAAGCTGTCATTCAGAGATGTGGAGGATAAAGTTACACAGAGGGATCGGCAGGAGGATTAAGGAACATTGCTTCCAGCACTTTGCCTTCGGGTCTTCTCTCGTATCAGGAAATTTTCGTCTAGACAGCTAAATTATTTAGAAACCTGAAGGGATATACTTTAATTATGAAGTACAGACACATATCGCCAATTTTTCACCAAATTTTTTTTAAAGTTTTTTTTAGCAACTTACTGACGCCATTGACGTGAAGAGTAGCGTCCTCTTTCGTATCTTTCATATTAAATCTTTATCGGAAACAAATTTTTTTCTTTTCTTTACCTGAACCAGAACAACGAGTTACATATTTAGGTCAGATATAAAAAAAAATTGCTAAACCAATTTCCGACCTTAAATTTCTGAACCTGTTCCGGTTTTACGTAATAACAAATTTTACATTACTCATACTCTTAACCTGTGAACTCCATACAATTGTCCATATAATCAGTAACAGGGATCAAGTTTCAAAAGCAGTTTCGAATTTTCGAATAATCCCGGAAGTGTGACTTTAACCCGATTAAAATATAGGCAGAGTGGAAGTTAAAAAAGAAAAAAATTACATGCAAATTTATTGTTATAATGAGTAAAACGATGAAGGATGATTGCACAGATTTGATGATAAAGCATTAAAAAAGAGTAATTAAAATAAATGCTAATTTTAATGAAACTTTATAATTTGGTTTTTAAAAATACAGTATTTAAAGATATTATTTAAAAAAAAAAACTTGCATTCAGTACATTAACATTTAAGCTTAATTATTATGAGTGTTTTAATACGCACCATCATTAAAATTCCGTCGCGTTGCGTAAATTAAATCCAAAACCATTAAATGTCTTCAAAACGTAAATTTAATTTGCTTATAACATTTATAAATCCATTCATTTTATAGATAATTCTGTATATTGTAAATTTACGGATATTAATCTTGGGCGAAAATTGGGCGATAATAAATTTTTTAAATTTCAAAAATTTGCAACTGCCCTCTTCCTTTTTTTTGTTTCTTTTTTATAGTTGCCACCATCGGCGGAATTTAATCGCGGTTGATGGATTATAATCAACCAACGGATGATGAAATTAAAATGTAAATGTCACGTAATTTATTGTTAGTAACTCGCTCAGTTATCTTGAGATTCATTCAATATTTAGTTTTGAAATTTAGGTCAGAACATTCGTGTTTTGAAGGTTTATCTTTCTCGTTTCTCTGAAGCTATTTTGGTGTGATAAACGAAATATTTAATTGATTGAAAGAAGTTTTAATCCATAAACACATTCGTACGAAACAATCAAACTTTCTAATCACTAATTATAGGGAAAAATAATAATGAATATTTAGGAGATTAAAGGGCTTCTGATGGCTTTTGTCATTTGTTGTTCTCTTATCTGCACATGTAGAAATTCAGGATGGGATCTAAATTAAATCGTTGAAATGTTGTTATTAAATTTTGATATGTCGTTAATTTGTTTTTATAGTTTGAAGTTTTGTAAAATGATTTTTCTATGGCTCTTTAGATAATATCTAAGCATGAGCTATACGATAGGGGTATCTTTTATACAAGATTTCAGGCGATTTTATATTCTTAAAATGGCGAAAATATGCTATCCATTTGCAGTAACGGATTTTACCTGCTGAACAAACTTCGGTGATTTTAATTCTTTTCTGATGCAGCAGATTGCCTTTATTATTCAGTCGTGCAAACCTTATTTTCTAATGAAGTGACTTTTCGTTCACTTCCTTTCACCGATCATTGCTCGTCCTGAATGTCATATAATTTATGAATGAAAAATTGTTAATTTAATCATTCATAAATCAATCAGCTGTGTGTTTCCCGATGACTTTATCGACTTCCTCTTACTGAGATGCTGCGCCATCTCGTGATGTAATCCAGAGCTATTTTCTATCATGATATTTTAAAAACACTTCTTTTTTTTAAATTAAATTCATCAAAGTTTCTAATGAAAACAAATTTCATTTAAAATTTATTGAATATTAAAAATATTTTTTTTAATTTAAATTAAAAAATGCATTAAATTTATTCATAAAATAAAATAGGAAGTATGTGTCTCCATCTATAATATATTTATAAAACTAAATTATTTAAAATAATTTCGTAAATTATGCAAATGGAGAATTAATTAAAGGACAGTATCTAGAATTGTTAAATCACTTTATTTATCACTTCATCAGTTGATATTTACTTATTAATAAGAGATTACATTGAGTAAAAATGTTAACGTTCTCAAATATAAACGGTTTATTGTTGATTAAACAGATTATATATGATATATAAAATTTAAAACGAACTTTATTAATGTTTTCTTCACATTTTCAGCGATTTTACTACTTAAAAATTCGGATATTTTGCTTTTCTAGATTTCATTAGTTTCTCAGTCAGGTTCTTTTTTCCTTAGTCATGAATGAAATTTATCCAATATCTGGATATCGAATTAGTCAGCTGCGTGAGTTAAATGGATATAAGCTTATTGTACACGATATATATTGCACAATATTTGTGTTCCGCACCGATCAATGATTCCAACCATCCTAAGAGTTCATTAGAGTTCTCTCTTTCGTCATTGTTAGGGAATCCCCGAGGATTTATTGTGCGTTGTTCACGAATGTTTGTTTTGTTTACTCTCTAGCACTTTAGGGGTTCCTTTATGAGTGTTTTTATCGAAATTACTTAGTATTAGCACAGGAACTGCTTTGTAACGTATCTATTAAAGTTCTGAATTGCGGTATTAGAAAAACAACAAGAGATTACAACTTTATAACTTTTTCAAACTATAATTTTATGATGAATTGTAGAGAAAAATAAACACTGAAAAATTTATATTACTGTTATTTCTGTATTAAGTTAATCTTTATGAAATAATGTCGAATTTTAATCTTGTTCTCCTGTTTTAAAATTCGATGTTATTCTATATCCTTGTCTGCCCTGAGTTGGATCACACAAGGATTTCTAGATTTATTATTAAAAAGCGTATTTGACGATTTCTATATAAAAACAATTCTTCGAAAAATTAAATTCAATTTTATTTATATAAATTTAGTAATTTTAACATGGATATTATAAATATTATAAAATAATTTTCATTCATTTAGTTATAAAGTTTAATGTTAGATGGAGCCACCATTCACATTAAAGTTACTATAGCAACCATTTCAAGCAATTCGCATTAATATGCTTTTATGAAACTAGATGGCGCTGTACTTTAACTTGCGCAATATAAACGTAAAAGATTTTAACTTGTAAAAAATACAAATTTTCTATTATTTTTATTTAACTTTTCTTTGATACTGTTTATGTCGTAATAAACATAAATATTTAATAAAAGTGTGAAATGGGTAACAGATGTTCTGTTTTTATTTTTATGGCTCTTATAGGTAGCATTGGGGAATACAGGTAACGTGCGTCGGGAGAATTACTGTCTGACACTCTGATACATAATTCTACACATGGCACGCGATTTATCACTCAGAGTTCAAAGTTTATCCGGTTTTATACCAATACATCTTTTAAATAAGATAGATGAAGCCCGTACAGTCTTTTCAAAGAGTGTCTAATGTTCGATAACCGCGTTTCGTCCCTCTAGGAAAAACGCCTTTTCTATTATTTATATCTTCGCGTGGATGATAAAAACATTTGAAAGGATAAATTGGAACAGAAAAATAAAATATCTTATTTTATCGATCGGAAACCATCACTCTTATCTGACCTTTGCCAGGTAATCAATTTAGGTATTATATTCAGTAATAAACAGTCACATGTTTTTGACCAAGGTTATTTATAATAGAAGCCTTGGGGTTTAGTAGTTTTTCAAACTTTTTTCCCGCTCTATCACCTTTAAGAGCTCATAAATATCTCTCACATTTGATTATACCGCCGTTACGGCTAAAAGTAAAATACGACAAATGCAAAGAGCAGGCGCATATGGCCACTTGTAAAGTACTAGAGAGTTAGTTGGCGGAGGGAAGAGACGAAAATCCATTTAAAGTCCATAACGAAAAGAGTGTTCCCCGGAGGAACAGACAAAACAACTTTGGCCATGACGTCAGTGAAAGAGCAAAATTGGAGAAAGAGGTCAGATGGTTTAAAATGGGCAGAGTGCCAAGTTTTCGGCTAAAGTTTATTTTTATATTGTCGTTTTAATGATGTCGTTGGCATTGGGCGGTCAGAAACCTGTAAGAAACGTTTAATAGGCGAATGTGGCCAAAGGCTTTACCTTAATTGGACGCCATTTGTTTTGCAAATTTCAGACCCGGTGTCAATTTTCCTTGTTTATTTTAATTAGTCATTCCGAGAGTAATCGATGGGGCAGTTTTAAAAATAACCAGAATGATTCATATTAAATTGAATGGGAAGATGTAGCATAATCTTGAGAGCGAGAGTTTAAACATCGCGTATCGAAATTTCACAAAACTTAAAGACGACATATCTCAATGAATTGAAATTTTTCGAGCGCGTTTCAATTCATTATATTTAAAAATGAAGTACCGTCAAGGGCTCCCCTAGTGGTGCCCGGAGGAACTAGACCTTCCTTCATTGATTCCGGAGACGTACCGCAGTGCTGACGGCATTCTCTTTTCCTCCATCCACGTGCCGTTTTTTCATCAACCAATTACGTGGATTTTCTTCCATGTATTGTCCGAAAAACCTTTTGTCTTCAATGGATTCGAAGTACGGTCAGATCACGTAAAATAAGATCAAAATGACTAGTGATCACTCATCTCTTCCACCTGTTAAGTGTGGCTCTTTGGAAGCCACCCCTCCTTCTCCTAAGCACCTGACCAGGTCCAGCCTACTGACATGCAGGTCCAGATTGTCTCGAATGCACGCTATCTCTTCTACTGACAGTGTCGAAGGGATGAGAACTCAGGAAGCCACCATCTACGAGGAAGTGCTACCAGTTATCATGAGACGTAGGGGATGTACTATGAGAGTCAGGATCGTTAGTGTCGACGGTGGTTCACCAACCCTAGGGCCTGAACATGGATTTTCTTCACTTCCCCAGACGCCCCTTTTTCCACAGGTGAGACCCTAGCTAGCTATAAAATTTCGCATTAGCTTTTTTTTTTTTTATCCCAAAAATTAATGTTCGTTCGTTTAACTGTATATTGGTAACAGCTGTTAATCTGTTTTCGAAACTCATTCGAAGAATCCCCACATCGAATCTAGAATGTCATCACATTGATCATTGGAAGGAAACGGAAGAAGTTGAAGGGAACATAGATAAGAACTTCCTTGATGGGAATTGCTTTTCGGAGAAGTTCCCTGTCACGTTTCTCTGAAAGTAACCTTTAATTTAGAAACTTGTAATGTTAGCTAAAAGAAAAAAAAACTTTCAGGTTAACAACAAAAAATACACGAAAAACAAAATTTCTTAACGATTTATAGCTTTTAACAATTATTGCATAGCTATCTTCCTTATTGAAAGTGAGAATCGTTTAAAATTATTAGTAAACGATAGTTAAACAGAAAGAAAAAAATATAGTTGATATTAAATGTTTCTTTAATTACAACTGTATTAATTTTCGGAATAAGTTGCAATTTTGGCTTTATTTCTACGCCAAATTTTTGTGGTATGAGCAATATAGAATGCTATATTGCTTTTTGGTACATGTATGAAGAGAAGAAAAACCTCATTTTGCACACGGTAACAAAAGAACATCATTCCTAATGATCCAAAAGAACGTCATCAGGAAATTCTTTTCGGGAAGAGAGTTCAAAAAACATTCTGGTAACGTTCCATCTTCAAAAGAAAAATGGTGTAATTCGGGAAGATAATTTGGAAGAAAGAAAACTATAATAGTCAAAGAATTTAATTTTCTAGTATTTAAACTAAAACAGTTAATACCAACAAATGATATCAAAATTAAAAAAAAAAATTCTTATTAATATCTAACAAGAAATTAGATATTTGACGTGTCAAACAGTAATTTGTTTATATACTGTAGTAATGCGTTCTGCCGTTAAAAACGAGATAAGAACTTAGTCACAGAATTTGCAGCGACAATATCCGGATATTAGATAGTAAATTGATGTTAGATAGGTGAATTTCTGATTGTAAACCGCGATTATTGATTACGTTGGAGATAAAATGATTTTTATATTATGCTTTCTTAACGAAATTTCTGGAAAATTTAATTTATATTGAATCTGAAATTCATCTAAATCCGAGTTAATAAAATATCAGAAAAAAACGGCTGAAGTTTTTTCATCCAATAACTGTCCACTTATATCGAATATGCGAAGTTCATATATTCAAATATAAACCAATTAAATGCGTAGAGTTAGAATTTTAATTAACCAATAATCTTTACGGAAATTGACAATTTTAAAATTCATTATCCAATGAATGTAGCCTATTTAGAAATGCATCATTCAGATTTTAAAAAATTATATCGACCAATAAACGCTTCTGAAATTAATAATTTTTAATTTTCTTCAAACATTCTAAATCTCTATTGGTCGTGTCATTCGTGGATTCGTGTCCAATTGGCTAATTTTTAATTATATTTTATAATAAATAAGTAGTCAAATATTTTACAAATTTATTATTTTAATGGAATTGAGATAAAAATGTCAATTATAATCATTTAAAAAAGGGAGATAAAACGTATTGATACTAAACGTGACCCATTTTATGATCGTGTTTAACACGACGAAATTTATCTATTAAGGTGGAAAACAGAAAGTCTGACAGAATTATCTTTATGGTTTTTTTCTCTTGTCACCGGATATTTTACTTTTTTTCGACTAATATAAACGAGACGGCTCGAGGCATCATTCTACATCCTCGTGTGTCGACACAATCTCAACTCCATTATCCAGCATTTCCTTTCTTTTCCATCATGTAATTTGAGTTAGAAGAAATATTTGCTTGAAGAATTTTCCTTAATCACTTGACATTTTATTGGCAACCGGATTATTTAGGTTATTTATTTACCAAAAACCACTAAAATCCACTTCTGTCCGACGTGTTGAGGATACAGAGACTGTCAACCGGATAATATGGAGACCGAATGTCTTTTTTATGTTTTTTTTTCAGTTTTATTTCTACTGTAACATCAAAGTTATTGAGAAAGCGTTGGATTTACTTATCCAAGTCGGTTGTAAAGTGGTGTTTGTCTGGTAATCAAGAATTATAGGATTTACCAAGTGACTAATAGAACAAATTTTCAAGTCTAAACGTCCTTAAGTTTATTATTATTTTTTGCGTGGCATTCGACCCGATGCTATCGTTAGTTCATTAACTGTCACCTATTGTTTGATGAGGTTAAGTAACAAGATAAAATACAATAACCAGACAATCGAATTATTTAAAGTTCATAATGGCAGATTCAGGTCGCGCATTTCACGATAACGCTTTTAACAGAAACAATATCAGGCATTGTAACACGAAATAAACATATCTTTCTTTTATATTAAAATTGATTTGAGGATTTATCTCGCGATAGATTTTTGTGTAAATTAACTGCTCTGCTATTTATCAGAATGACTACTTTATGCTAATTCGTGTTAGGTCTCGACAAGGACACGATACTTAAATGCAACTTTAGGAATTGCAAGACGTCGTATTATGTTATTATACTGATTTAACTTGTTAGTTTTACGATCATTTAACAAAGCTTTGCTTTATATCGAATTTCCTTCTTTTTAAAGTAACTTAAAGTCTGTTTAGCGAGCTGTTTGTTCCTTTAAAAAGAAAAACGTTAAGGTGTATTTTCCACGTTTCACAGTTTTCTTTTTCTTTTTTCTTCGGATATTCTGGCCATGGAGATTCATAAAAAGAAAATGTTTACAATTTTTGTTTCAGTCTAATTTTATCACTCGAACGTTTTCGGGATAGATTGCATTTAGATAGGAAAAACTTCCGCGTTTGGATGACAGTTATGGTTGAGTAAATTCACATAAGTAACTAAAATATGAGCCATAACAATAAAATTTCGTTGGAAACAGGCGATAGGAGAGTAAGAGAAACACGATACCGACTTTTATATCTCTGGTAAAGTTTTACAGTTTCGAAAAAATAAAAAGAATTACGTCTTACACGATTTAAAACTAAAATATAGCAATTCTCAGAAAAAACTAATAAGCATAAAAAAAATTCGTGCTTGATAATAGAGATAGTGTATATATATATATATATATATACTGTATATACACACATAAAGTTCAAAAGAAGATATGATGCGCTAAATATAAACTTCATGAATATTAAAGATTTATAAAGTTGAATTCTCTGCTTAAAGTTGAGAAACTGTTTAGAGAATTGCTAGAAATATGACATAACAATAAATTTTATTGAGTAATTGACTTTTTTCTTTATCTTTTATGTTGCTATTATCGTGAATAATGAAAAGATCTGGCAAGAAGATACTAAATAAAACAATCAAATGTCTTCTTAATTGAAAAAAAATAACTATATTAGAGGAACAGAAAAAGAGGTGCAGGCATTTCTTTCAAAATTATTTATAGCGCAAGTGTTTTATTCCAGAAGTTTGCTTTCTTTATTTATGTTGTTGTAAACTTTTCATCGGTTTACATCACCAAAACATTAAAATTAAAAGATCCAATCTTCTCTCGCTAAACAAACTACGGCATTATTATTTTAACGAAGTTTGCTCTCCTTGCAGAATTTTTATCAGAAACAAATATTATTATCAGATTCAGTAAGAAGTTTTCTGTCAATTTTGTTTTTATCTGTAACGAATTGATTTTAGTGGCAGTTCCAAGAAAATTGGATCAAGAAGGCAATACCCAATCTTTGGCAAACCTTCTTCTAAATTGGATATTACTTAAATAGATAAAAAGGAGAGTCCTCACTCCCTATCACGTCTTCATTGAAGAGATTGCCATATCGAAAAGTATTGTTTCTTTACACGAAACCTGTAGCTGGCTAATAATGGATAGACGTCATTCCGTTATTTCGTATTCAGTCTGCTGTCGTGCAAAACCGCATATTTATCAAAAAAGAGATTTGGCCTCCATGCAAATTTTCAAACTGTATCGCCGGTTTAATTAAATGGAGCCAGAAAGAGAACCGTGCAGAGATGCTCTTCATCATCATGATTAAATTCGTTCATACCTCACGCAAGAGGTGCATATCTTAGCAGGCATTCGCACAAAAAAAAAATAAATACCTGATCGCAACTGATTAATGTTGCTTTGCATTCAAAAATTCTGTAATTATTTTAACGATATTTAACTTTCGCCAATCTGCTAGATGTTTTTTATATTAACAGAAATAATGATTGGAAAAACTGTTATTAGTATAATGAGCAAATACAAATTTAAGTTAAATCACAATTAAGATAAAACCAAACTATTACCAGAATTCATTAATATTTTATCTTTAAATAATTGTTTTATTGACTCAAAAAGCTTTCTGAAAATTTGCTTTTATCACATTTAATTTACTTGAAGATTAAAAAAATTCTTTGTAATTTAGAGAATTAAAAGAATAAACCGACCAGATTAAGAACGTTTACCTTTTTAACTTCTAGATTTTAGTATTAGTTTTCTAAATAATTTATTTTTGACTTGTCTTAACTTCATTGAAAGAATCTTAATTTGCAAACTAATTTGATTGGGAAAAGGAAAAGCAAGCACGTAATCTCATAATTTATCATACGAAAAAAATCGGACTAATGCAGATTTATATATTGTAAAGTATATACTGTATATATATCCTCTGACTCTTTCTTGCATCTAAATCTTTAAAAGTGAAGGTTGAGTTCCGAACTGTGAGAAACATAAAAATCGTTTACATAATAATATATAAAAAAATTTGCCTTCAAAAGTTGTCATATCTATAATTTCATACGGAAATATAAATATTTACGGATAAAACTTAATCGATATGGACGAAAATCAAAGCAGAAAGCAAATATTTACACAAGAAAATCGCAGAAATGTAGAAACTCTTTACATATTCTCGAGTTATTGGTTAAGAAAGGAACTTATTATGTTTTCGACTGTGACTGATAATGTTCTAAATTCGAAATTTTATTTTATTTTTTGACAAACATTATTTGCGATGCCATAAAATTGTATCTAGAGAAAACGAAACAGTTTCTTGTTTATTAGATCGATGTTTGTCTAAACGAGTACGTGATGTATCGTGTAATGAATACTGTATATGACACTGTTTTTCAGTACAACATTTGTCAATGTCTTTTTCATAAATATGAGATGTTATTTCAAGAAAAAAATAATAATTTCTTTTAAAAATTACCGATTTATTTTTTCTTCGCGTTTAAACTTGCTTATATTGTTACTGTTTATTCTATTGTTCGAAAGAATAATTTATTATTTATATAGTTTAAAAATTTATATTTAAATGAAAAATATGTCAATTTTCACGTCATTGTTATGTCAAAATATAGTTGTTATATCATATTTCATTGTTACGTCATAATCTGCATTTCAATGGATGAATAATCTATTATAGGCCTAGATTGATTCTAGCTATTGATATCTGGTTCATCATTACAAATTCAAATATTCAATCATTTGCTATGGAATGAATTCGTCAGTCTTTTCTTTTCTGTTTTTTTCTTTTTCTTTTTTGTTAATTTAAACGTATAAGAGTATAATCCTTGGGATTCGTCTTTAATTTATATTTTAAATAGTTGAATAAAAACATCTCTCTCTGTGTGTCTATTTTTGCTCTTGGAGAGGATTAAATCCATATTAAATGACTGCAGATCCAGCATATTTTTATTCTAAATATAAGAATTCTTCATTTCCATATTTAAAATCCATAAATTTTTCTGCCTCGGAAAGTACTCTTCCATTTTTCATAGCGAATAAATTTTAATGACGAAAATATTTGTGCGCTAGTTTTTTCCTTGCTGCCATTTATAACGTACGTTTTAGCTCGAAACTTATTAATTTATTACTAAATTAAATTTGTTCAAAAGGGAATATTTTCTCGCTTAATTAATATTCCCAGTTTATGCGTCTTAAGTTACAAAATTTTCGCTGTTTGCTTTCTTTAAATCATTTTTAGAGACAATTATCTTTTGCTTTCGGGTTTTTTTCTCTCTTGAATAATTTATTAAAAACCCGCTCTAACAATTTAACATTTCTTTTAACTTTCCAAAAATATATTTTTTTCCGAGTTGGGACTTCCAATATTTTATTTACTCTCGTCCGCATTTTTCTTTCGGGATTGATTATCCTCACGGGATTTGTTTATCTTATATACAGTTTTGCCTTCTTTATCTTCATTTCACGTGATTTGAAAGTAGTTAGCGAGTGAAAAAATCAACTGACTCGTTTAAGAATGCAGAATGCCTTGTTTATAATAATGATCCGATTTTTCTTTCTAGACCAGAATAAAAAAAGAAAAAAGTTGTGCCGCCCTATAATGAAACGAATATAATTATTGACCTACTTATTCCAGCTAAAACTTTTAAAATTTTGCAATAAAAATATATAACCTATTGAATGCTTTAGTTAATTAATACTCATAGAATAATTGCTGAGAGATAAAGTTTCATGCACAGACTACTAATTTAGTTGTCTCTTCTAGATATCCTCGAGGATTAGAGCTGTAAAGTTTTCTTGTAAGGAAAAATTTAATAGCAGTTTTTTTTTTTCTATTTTTACATATTTTTCTTTCCTCACAAAGAACTCGCCGACAAAAGAAAACGCTTCGGTTCTTTTATATCAGTATAAAATGCAGGCGATTCAGGCTTTTTCTTATTTACCGTCCTTTCTGATATTTGTCACTCTAGAGACTATTATCGAGACAAGAAGAAGCCCTCGTCAATTTTGGTCGCTGCATTGTCTATGACTTGTTCGTTTTGAGTTTCAGGCAGAGCAAGAAATGTCCTTGTTCGAATGATTCGAAGCATGTTTATCGTAATCGTCATCTTTAGATCGATTTCTAGTACAAACCTTTCTTCTCCTCTATCATAAAAGCTGATAATTCACGTTTTAAAAGTTATCTATATCTCTTCTCTATTCAAATTTAATGTTTATATATTGTTATAAAGTAATTCAAAAGAGGAGATGATATGAATTGTATCGATTTTTAAATTATGTTAAAAGTGAAACTGCAGGTTTAATCTAATAAGTTTATTTTAAAAACAGATTCTAGACGTATGAAAAATGCTATTTGTGTAGAATAAAAGAAAAAAGGTGAGGAAAAGCTGAAATTTGCTGAATATTATCTGTAGGCGACGAGTAATATGATATTATAAAATGCTGTTTTGTTGCTTCTCATCGTTTCAGAAGAATGTAAAATGGGATTATAAGCATTTATTGTAAGAAAAGTTAATATTTAACTAAATTTAATTGGCTCCTTTAGATAATAGTGCTGTTGGGGTAATGCCAATCAGTTAAATAACATGCTATTTCCCACGAGTTTTCCAGCTTTAATAGTTTTCTTCGCTTCTTAATTGCTGTTTTATTATACTGTATTTAGATTATCGCGATTTGAAATTATTTTTGAAGATCTGGGGGGAAATGTTCAAAATATATCTACTACTAAAATTATTTTGTCTAAATTTCCAGTAGTTTTAAATCAAAGCAAAAACGGCATTATTCTTAACGATAAAAATAATCATTTCTCAAATACAGTATTATTTTTATATTTCGCTTGTACTGAATAGCTTCAGAATTAATTATTCTGAATATTCATATTATAACTACAGTAGTTAAAAAGGTAAATTGTAAAACTACGAACTCTTTAAACTTCGTTTTGAATATTTTCTATGTTTCTATATGCTAAAATATTTCAGGCATTTAATGTATATAGCTAAGTTTGTTTACTTGTAAGTTGTTTGGCTTTAGTTGTTCGCAAGTTGACAGGAATAAAATTAGCATACGTCATTATCCTACTTTCCTCTATTGTTCTCGCTATTTAGCCAGAAATATTTATCATTTTTTTTTTCGCCTTTTAAAATAAATAAAAATTATACATATCCTATTTAAATATATTTTTATATATAACTAAATTTGTGTAACCATTGTAATTTTTGTAAAATGCATTGACTCCTAATTCATTCTTATATTCTAGTTGTTAATGCCATCCGAAAACGAAAATTTGGAAGGAAAATCTACTAAAGTGCATAGTGCTCATTTAATGTGTTCCTGAATAAGTTGTAATTTTTTGGAAAACATACAAAAGATTACATAAATATAAAATTCATTCTCCAAATTATAAGAATTTATATTGCGTAGGTTTAAAAATTAAATTACAATAAATCAAATCATCTAACGAAAAACAAATAGATAAAATTTTATTTATTATAATTTAGTGTTCTTAATTCGAAAACGAACGAAATTTATATAAATAAACATGAAAAATAGGTCATACAAACCATATCCTAAGAAGATGGAACAAATACATAAAATTTTATTTATTATAATTTAGTGTTCTTAATTCGAAAACGTACGAAATTTATATAAATAAACATGAAAAATAGGTCAT
The DNA here is from genome assembly GCA_000484575.1 of Olivierus martensii. NCBI lineage: Eukaryota > Metazoa > Arthropoda > Arachnida > Scorpiones > Buthidae > Olivierus > Olivierus martensii. The sequence continues at coordinate 77,214 of AYEL01069554.1, forward strand.
ACAAACCATATCCTAAGAAGATGAAAAAATTATCCAGGAAGAAATGTCATATTGCTCTATTACATTTTATAAGGATCAATTTTTATATAATAATCGAATGCAATCATGTTATTAAAGTCGAGTGGACGAACAAATGTCTCTTTAGGCAATTTCATCCAAAGATATAAGTAAATGCATTGAGCATTTTTAATACAAATTCTGTTTTCAGACATGTTTTTCATGCTTCTATCGATTTGGTCAAAACAGAATTTAACGTTATCTGAGAAAAATTGAGAACTCTGCCAAATTTCAATTAATTTTTTTTACAAAATAAATATATATGTATATACCTGTATTCCTTTAAATATAGAAATAGATGTAGGGTCATTAGTTGTTTTATTCGGAGATTAAATTGATCCTCTTCAACTGAAATAGAATACGAGACTATCTTAAATCTGGCAAGCCAATCGAACATAGAAACACACTTCAATTATATAGACAAAAGGATCAAGTTACAATATTGAAGGGCTTCACAGTAATCTATCAATGCCCGAACGTTTCATTCTACTTTATGATCAAAGGCCAGGGTCAGAAAAGTTTTCAATCATATATTTCCTGGAAGTTTCGTTTTAAACAAATTATTCTTTCGCAGATGGATTCTTTACGTGACTATTTGAATTTCCATTAAAGATCTGAGGACGAGTAATTAGGTTGTTCATCGGTCGATCTAAGCAATTAAGAGGAAATATGACGAGTCGATCCGATTTAAAGCGAATGACGGATTATAACAGTTGGAAACACCCTTTATTACATGATAAAAAAACAACATTTTACAATTCGAACCAATCAAGTTGTCGTTAGATTGATTGACGTGTACATCGATCAACCTGTATATCTGTTTCGCATTTTTGCACGCTGATTGGTCGTTTTTAAATTTAAATTTAACGATATAATTTTTTTTTCCTCGAGAGAAAATAATTTATTGATTATTTATTTATAATTTTATTCAAAATGTAAATAGTAAACGATTGCAAATAAATATACATAAAATTTTATTTTGATTAATTTTAAAATATTTATATATAAAAAAATGCAATATAAAATTCTCTTGACGTAAACATATCGATTTTTATGCTTGTATCGTAATATTTTCAAATATCGCTATAAAAATATTCATGAAAATTTATTAATTTTAAATGCTTTGCTCTAACATGATCCGTTGTCTTAGTATTATATTTTCATCATCAAATATTTGAAATTTCGATCGGTTTGTTCCTTTATCTCCACTCCATTTATATCAACAAACATCCATTTTACATAGATCAATATAACGCGCGGTGCTTGGTCGTACTTCTACAGTAATTAGGATCTCTTATTAACTGATTATCAATTTATATCTCTCATCTAGTTAATTCCTACCGTATGCTTGCCACAAATGATAAAACTAAAGAATATTAATTTCGTGTGCAGATTTTATAAAACAAATAACGATTTCGTCTTCATTCGTCGCCGAAACAATTTCATATTCTCATACATATACAATACACTACGAAATTTTGTCGGCGATGCTCATACATGTATAAATTTTTTTTCCCGTGATGCCATTGCGTAATAAAATTGTTTTAGTGACGAAATAATTCTGTATAACTGTAGGCCTAATTAAAGTAATACAAAAATTAAAAAAAAAAAAATTAAATTTTTTTTGAGTTAAAAAATGCTACTTTTTCTTTTATATTTTTTACTTTAGAATATAATTCTTAATATTCTGTCGGGATTTTTGCGTGACACGTTTCTATTAATCTTGAAAAAATTTAAGCGGATTAGAAAATGTGTTTAGAAATTCTTGCTTTTAAAAATAGTGAAATTAAATATAAAATTTGTACCGAGTAATGTTTACTGTTTGTGAGACGTACAGTACATAAACCAAGTTTTATTGTGACAAATACGCAATAATGAATGAGATTGGTTGCGTGAATTACCGAGTAATGTTTACTGTTTGTGAGACGTACATAAACCAAGTTTTATTGTGACAAATACGCAATAATGAATGAGATTGGTTGCGTGAATAATGGAATTAAACATAATAATGCGTAGATTGTTCGTCATAATGGGTCTTGGTTAGTGTTTGTCGTTATAATAATTTGCGTAAATTTCAGCGCATTTTTGCGAATTTTATAATTACTTGCGCAGTTTCAGTAAAAATAGGTGTAATGTCGCCATCTATTGACGATAATTATAAACTATCCAATTGCCTTGAAGTGACAAACAGTGACACATCTAGAACAGAAAAATAATTTATGAATAATGTTGATTAAAAGAACAATTTTTTCGATTTATAATTTTTAGTAGTCTTTGTAAGTAGGTTGTTGTACAGTATTCCGGTAGAAATGGATAACGATTCTATCATATGCCTGGCACGATTCATAAACAGAATTTCATCTAGATATTGCCTTCGTATAGTATAAGTAATAAGTTATGAAAGTGTATTAAAGTTCGCCTTCAGTTTTTATCTAGCCCCGAAGAAAATCGAAATATATTCATCCCACTCGAATATTTTTCCTACAGCGAAATGTGCGTGTGTAAAGGGTAATATCCTTTTATTCTGTTCAAAATACCGTTGGCAAAACTCATTATTCTAGCGTGAATTTTTTATTTTTAATTCATATCCCCTTCAAAATATATGATGTAAATTTTCTAAATTGCAATCTGTCTGATGAATGTAGTAGAGAAGTGACTAGACAAATTTTTTTTTGTTTGGATGCATGGACCCTATTATAACTTTCTATTTAACCTGAGACTGCTTTATTTGCGCTTTCTAAATCTCTCATTAGTATTCTAAAAATTTTTCTATCAATCTTCGTCTTAAGAACTTAAAATCGGCCTTCAAGTGCATGCATATTTTTTATTTTTTTTAGTTTAAAAATTATGCGTGAATTTGTCTCAAATTTCGCGAAATATTAATGATTTGCAAGTTGTTAAAAGTTTTGATGGCATATATATATATTATATATATGTAAAATTAATATAAAATGGCAGTTGTATGAATAAATAATAAACCATCCCCATTTCTTTTTTCTGATGGAAATTGAGGATTAAAGTATTTGTTTCATCAGATTAAAACGTAGATATTTTGTTCCTCTAACGATCCCTGTCAAGTTTTTGTTAACAAGTCGTTGGGTTTTTTGTAAACAAAATCTAATTTGAGATAGAGCCTTTTGGTTTTTGTGTGTTAACAGCTGGATTGAGAATAAACACTATTAACTTTTTCTTCTTTGGCATTTGAAGAATTTTTATTTTATTTTCAAAAATCCTAATTAAAATCTAAAAACGAACAAAATCTTAAATTTAAACTTCATATATTTTTGATTCAAGCGAATCGAATAAATTTATTTATGTATTTATTTATATAAACTAGTCATTGAAGCTTTTCTAATTCAGTTTAAAGGGAATTTAAAAAGACAAGTAATGAGAAGCGAAAAAATGACTTTGACTGATTTCATTTCATGCAGTTTGATTCCTGCTTTTAGTTTAAAAAACTTCTCTGTCGTGCTTACTTTCTGAAAAATATTCTTTTCTTTGTCGTTCTCTGAATGGCTTCTTAAAAAAACCAATCCTCCGTTTGAATTGAATTATATCTAGTTTTAAACCGGAAGAATTCATAATTTGACCTTCAAAAAAATTTGACACTTTAAAATTGCTTCTTTTCTTAACTTATTTGGAATACTTTGAATAGCTGAATTGCACACAACCAACTTGCATATTTTGGTTCGGACGTAGAAACGTTTTATGTTTATTTTCGTTGGTGAAACTTTTATGAGCTTGTAAAAAAAAACAGAGTCAACTGCGTTTGAAACCATTAATTGTCCATTAAAAATTAATTAAGTTATCCAGCTATAATTAAAATTAAGACTTTTAGCTTATATAATAAGAATTGAACAATGATTTTGCCTTCAATCAATCTAATGTAGAAACCAGTTTCAATTCAAAGGTGTTAGGAAATTAATCATAAAAGTATAATTATCGCTATAATAATGAATAATTGAATCGATAACAGTAGCAATTAAGTTAATTCTATTCAAATCTTACACGCATTTAAGGTAATTACGTCACTCTGGTGAAAAAATTTTTAATTACATATTTATTCTAATAGACAGCGCCCTCTAAAATATAAGATATAAAATTATTGAAAAAAAAAATAATTACAATAAATTGTTGAAAAAAGTTAGAGGGCGCTTATCAAAAATAATTACGCGCCCTCTAACAAACTCTTTTTTATACGAAATTTTATGTAATTTAATTTGAAAATTATAATTTATTTTATGTGTTTCCCCACTTTTAATAATGGTTATTATACTAAATATAAAAATAATATATATTACACAATAATGAAATATATATAAAAAAAACTATTTTTTTTCTTGTGAAACTTCAATAAAAACTATATATTATTGTATAAGAAATGAAAATAATAAGAAACAGCGCAGTAAATTCACGAGAAATTTAGCAGTGCGTCGTTTATTAGAATAAATTCGGTTTTTTGCTCGTATCATTGAAGCAATAGATCAATAATAAAAGTCAAGTATACGGTGTGTTATTCACTACTAGAATGCTAGATCAGCGTTAGTAGTCTGGAAAATTTTATTAGAAACATAAATTAAATTTCTTAATAAAGTTTTCAAACTGTAAACAAATCGATAAATTAAATATTGCACAAAACTTTTAATCGAAATTATTATTGCATTATTAGTCTGCTTCGTGTTAAACGACGACTTTTCGTGCTTCTCTCCGAGTCATTCATCTTTATAAATTTATCAAGTAAACACGGCACTTGTGCAAATTCCTTTTTGTTTACTAAAATAACTGTCAAGAAAGTAAAATGCTTTCTATTATTCAACAAGTAGTTCATAAATGCAGTTAGTTCGATGCCGTGCAATCAAATTAGAAAAAGAAAGGAAACCATACGTAATTCCATTTAATAGAATTATGCGAAAAGAAGTTAGATATTGTTTAAATTATTGGAAATTTCGTAAGAAAATTTGATTATTTTTTATCGTGGGTAATCATTCGTGCGGGAAATCCTGTTGAATTTATATTTCTGCTGTTTGTTTATCGATTATTCAATAAGAAACTCGCCGTACAGTTATTGTTATTACTATTGCTGTTGCATAAGAAACATCTGTAAAATTCTCGCGAAGAAGTAATGAAATATCGTGTTAGAATATCTGGAAAAAAATTACTACTAGTTTTTTCTTTCTTATTTCTTTCGGTGAAATTTGAAAGTCAATTATTCAGTGCGACTCGATGAATAATTTAATTAATTTAAATGGATTCGCTCCGGAATTTTTTCCCCTGATTTATGTTAAGATAGCTTTAGGCTGTTCTTAACTTTAACTGGATATTTTATTACTTTATTCCATTTGCACTTTAAAAGCTTTCTGCATGCGGAATGCGCTCTTCCCAACGTGTAGATCGGGACCTTTCTCCTGTGTGGATTCTACACGAATTGATTGTATAGGTTCATATATTTCTCCCTCTACGTCATTCTAGAATACCGAAAAACCGAGCTTTAGACGACTAGAATGATGATCTCGAAATATCGTAAATCATAAATAATGATTTTAATTTCGGATGAGAGAAATCTCATTATCGGTATTGATGAACGATAATGGAAGTTTAAAAATATAAGGCCCTCCGGGGTGTTATTAATCTCTTGTAAAATGATTATTAATATAAATTTATTCGAAAGATTTAACTCTGTACCAAATTAATATTTTGCCGTGTTTAAAACATTAATTAAATATGAATTATCGAAACATTAACTGGAACGATCTAACTTAACTTAGCGCAAATAGAAATTATAAAAATGTCTGACAACGTTTTGTTGCTGTGAGTTAGCTCCATTTTATCATTGTTTAAACTGTTTCCTAGCAATAAATGTCAACACAAAAAAACTGCAATGTAAGGAAGATGTTCTCGACTTAATTTTGGAAGCTTTAGATGTTATAAATTTCAATCGATATCAGAACTATTGTTGAAATTGTAAAAGGAATTTTCTCTTTCGTGTTTCCATTAAGAAGTCTCTCTACATTAATTACTGCAAATACCGATAGTAACTAACTATTGCTAAATTTAAAAGTATAAAACGATAAGTTAGCAATAATTAGTAAAATTTAAACGCGCATAATATTAATAAATCATAATTTTGTTTAATTTTGATGCAAAAAATTGTAAGGTTTGAAACTGGATTCAGGTTCGAATTCCGTTTGATAACCTGCTATAACCGATGTCTGGAACAGGTTCAACGACCCGTTTACATCGTAGATCGGATATAGATGGATTATATGGTAAAGTACTCGTTCCAGACTGCCTCCTTTTTTGCATCAAAACAAAGGAAATCCATAAATGGCGAAAAGTCTGATAGAACCTTGACATATGGAGAATTGAGAAATTTTCTTTTTTTTTTTTTTTCGATTTTTGTTCCCGGCTGGACCTGGATAATGATTTACTACGGTCATCGAAAGTCACCACACCAGTTTATGACCTTGGTTTCGAAATGCATCGATACTTTTAGTTATTCTTGGCATTGCATTCTACATTCTTCTCAAGGAGAAATTTTCTTTATCTAATACAGATTATTTCAATCGGGGTCAAAGCTGTCACCTTTTACAACAGCCAAGTTGCAGAATTAAGTTGATGTCATATATACGGACTCAATTTATCACTGAGTTACTCAACTCAAATCGTTAAATGATAGATACGATTACCAGCAAGCAGTGTAGAAAACAGGAGCTAGACGTAGAGAACTTTTTAGATTCGTGCGTAATGATCGACTAAATACTAAAAATCGAAGCAGATACGATAACAGACAGTAGACTTTATAAATTAATACGCCCGATCTCAGATAAAAAGAGTTACAGATATGAATCGCGCTCTTAGCAAAAGTAATTCTGATCTGCCAACTCGTTCTTTGATAAAACTTACTTCGAATGGGTTATGCGCAAGCGTTGAGTATGGAAGGTAATCAAACTGCGATAAAAATAAGAGGTTTATTCAAAAAGTCACGTGATAATTTGTCGCTAGGTGTCGCAGCAATCAAAGTACGTACGAGCGAGTTTTGAGTTGGCAGTTTGCTAAACAAAACGCCACCGCTCTGTATCGTAGAACGACATGAGTCGAATTAGTCTCGAGTCCGGAAACTGCGTAGGGTTTGATTAAACTCAAAAAGTTTTGGACGTAGACAGAATGCATTATAAGACAGACAACAGAGAACGTGATCAAAAGCGTTGTGGACGCTCAGAGATGCGTGAGGACGGTTGGAATTGGTGGTGGTGGTGAGTCTTCAGATAATTTTTTTGCCAACTGCTGCGAATCGGACTTCGGAACTTATTCACGCGTCAAACGGTTTGCCTTCACATGCGATATTCGTGATCACTTACCGGTTAAGACACCACGATCGTTACGAAAAATCAAGATTACCGAAATAACCTTATCGTGCACTGACACCTCTTTCTTTAATCTTCGATTGTCAGGTTTAACAATTAACCACGTGCTCGTCATCATCCGAAAGAAGAGCGATCACGTGATGGACCAATTGGGTCAGGGTTGAAACATTTAGCACGAGACAATTTGTATAACGTTGTTTAGTTTGCATAGTCTAAGCCGTTAGAATTTGGCAATCGTATCGGTATTTGTTAAACTATCTCAATACACTTCTTTTACTTTGTTTAGCGCGATAATAATACATTTTGTAATAAAGATATTTTGGCGGAAAAATTGTTGACTAAGCCCTCAACTAGAATGTAATGTAATGTAAATGCTGCAGATGTTGTTGCTTACCTTGCAGAGTGTCTAAACGGAAAGAAAAAATCCTTGGAGTTTTTTTCTCTTTCTTTTCTCAAGGATAGCCTGAGAAATTTTTCGAACCATGCCAAAAGTGATAGCAAAATTCGGTGCTCTTTTGTAATATATTTATATACATACACACATGTCTAACTGAGACTCATAACTTTTCATAACTGAATCATTCTTAATCTCGGCGTTAATTCTTCAGGATCAATGCTCTGAGTACAGTCATTGGGAGGAGTGACTAAGTATCTGAAATGAACTCGTGAAAGGAAGAAGTGGGCGTGTGCTACGTCACAATAGTCTGTTCTTCAGTTTATTCACATAGTATATGTATTTTTTTCCCTTCTCTCTATGACGTGTTTTTTCGAGATACGTAAGAGCTTCGATAAGCTCAGAAGTTGACTGTAATGCAGAAATAATACCTCGGGGATCCAAAGATGTTTTCGTTTCTGTAGAAGCGTATGAGAGCCGCATGTAGGATAAATTGTTTGCTTTTGACTTCCCAGTTCGCATTATATATCGAGTAGATTCAAAGCCAGGCAATTTTAGAAAGACAGACATGTCTATTTCTAGATAACAGTCAAGAAAAACCGAGAAATACAGAAATAAAACAATATATATACAGTGTATATATATTTTTTTTCCATTCTTTTCTCTCAAGTTTCCATTTATCCAAAGACTCTTTAAACAAATAATAAATTATTAATTTAGATGCAGTTATATAATTTAAAAACAGAAGATTTAATCGTAAAATTTTATAGTAACTATAAAAAATATTTTTCTCTGAAAATTATTATTCTCTCTGTAAGCGATCGATGGTTTAAGTTTTATTGCCATCTGTTGAACGAAATCACTACTAAAGTATATATCACTTTAAGTAAATTAAGAAAATATAGATCGTAAATGATTTATACGTTATTTTAAGCGGAGATAAGGGAATGAATGAAGCAAACATTAACATTATTAATACGACAATACGCCAGATAAGAATTTTTTCTGAAGAGAAGAGATACGCGGTTTTTCTATTTAATCAGAAAATATTGCAAAATTAAAGCGCAGAAAAATTGTTCTTATCTGTTATTATTGTAGTAATGCTTATCAATTTGAATATAATAATAATTATCTAGAGATAATTTTCAAGTTAATCGAGATTTGCGCGTTTTATTTAAACGAAATCATGCTTATAATAATAACAATAATACGAATAATTATCATTTTAATAATAGAAATTACTCAGCAAGTGATTAGCTTTAATGCTAATTATTATTATTATTATTTTTTATTCTCTTTTCAGGTAAGAAATCACGAAATGTTTGTGTCTTTAATTAGAACAATTATTGATTCCGATAATAGTTACAATAACATCATGGGGGTAGGTTTTATTTTTAATTTTTTAATTTTAATGTTTAAATGTAAGTTTGCATTTAAATTAAATACCACGTTTTATAGCTAATACTCTTATATTTTCTCTTAGAATTTTTTTATGCCTCAATTCGTTAGTTAATGTGAAATTTTTTGGGAAATATTCAGCGATCACTATAACGAGAAATCCCCTTTTTATAGTGAACTGAAGATATGTTTACGTGCTTAAGGAGAATTGCAAAATTCGCGTAAACTTCCTGGAACGATTATATTTTTCCTCGACGTCTTATAACATTTATTTTTTACGAGATCGAGTACTGAATTATTAAAAGACCCTCATCCGATTTAACATTTAATCAGATTTTCTGGTTATATCTTGAAAAAAAAAGAAAGAAAAAACTAATTTTTTCTTGTAGTATAAATAATTTTCTTTTGATTATGTTTAAGTTTATTAAAATTTAAAAACTCATTGGATTCCATAATTGTTTATTTATTTGTTCCGTCTTTTCGGTTATATAAATTCAAGAAATTATAAACAACATAACCTAATTATTTTATTATTTATAAGATGTTATTGCATCCGAAAGTAAACGTATAAAAATATTAACGTTTAAAAAATTAATATTTTCCGACATTAATACCGAACGTAAATCCATAATTAATGGAATAAGGACTATATACAGTTGTTAATAATAAAAATATCGGATTGATAAATTAGTCAAGTTATCATTCGGATAAAAAAAAATTCCGTTTTGTTTATCTTTGTTTAGTATTTACAATATTTACAAGTAAAGTTCTTTGCACTTTTTTGGTTTATCGCTCGAGCATATATACATAGTCCATATAGCGAACAATCAGCTGATTTACACACCAGATGAATATTTGACGAGTTAACGTTAATGTGGAGTTCTGATATTCGTTCAATATGTTATTGCTTATAAAACAGGTTCGAATTTTCTTCATTTTTTCGTTTACTTTCGGAAATAACGATTTAATCTGAATTTATTTACAGTTAATCTTACATAAACGAACGTGTAATTTGTACAGTAAATGCTTTATATAACATTTTTTAATTTGTTTAAAATATCGTTTTATCTTTCTGTTTACCAATACGGAAATTTAATTAAAAATTACTGTGTAGAATTTAAGGTTAACCATTCTGTTTACTAAAGATGTTATCTTTCATCGTCACTGACAGACAATGTATTTTCATTTATTATAGTTGCGTGCTCGTATTGACTAGAAACGATCCCATTAATCGGATAAAAGTAAATGGAAATTGACTGATATGAACGATATTTTTCTGCACAGCTTTTATATACACAAAATTTAATATATTAATAAATAAAAATACTACAATTTTCGTCGAAATCGGTCGCTATTATCAACTTAAGCTTGATAGATTAAGCAGTATAAAATATTAAATATTTTTGTTTTTAACTACACACAAAAATCTGTTCCTGCCAAATCCTGTTTATTTTTTAAACATATTTTGCAATTCGAACGTTTTATATTTAAATTTTAACGAGTTTGTTTATATTTTTAGATGGGTTTTGGTCCATCCAAAAACACAAAATTCGATTTGGTCCGCCAAGGTGAAACGTTTGACACCAAAACCTAATTTACAAATTTATACGTCTAATGCAATGTTTATCTCATTCGGACGAGGAAGTTTAAGTCTCTCTAACCTCTTATTATTTTTTCATTACTAAATTAGAGTAATGGTCGCAAATATAATGTGATTCACAAGAAAAATAGTTTTGTTTCTTAGACAATACGCAACGTTGTTGACGCCACGCGTGCTAATATAATTTATACGTTTCCGAAAATAGAATAATCGATTTACAAAGTGAAGTAAAAAATATAATAATAATAATAACTGATTTTTGTGAGCAGTAAAAACTCGAAACTTCTAACAAATATTTAAATAAGTTAAGTTTATGTTAATCATCTTAATGATTTATCCCAAGGCTATTTAGTTTATCAATAGCAAACAAAACTGGAGTGATGAAGATTTATGGAGAGATTAAAAGGATTAAGGGTTATACATATATCAATTTTGGTTAATATCTATTTACTTAATGACATATGCACTCTTTTGGTATCATGATAACTCATCCATTTAGATGCTGATATGCCAAAGAAAACAAGATGTGACTACACATAATTTGTCTAGATGATATCAGAGAAGCTTTTCGAAATCGTTTCTGTTGCATTACTCCTTTTGTTTCGTTTTGTTTTTATTCCTTTATCTATCTGTAATTTTTCACCAAATAACTCAGTTACAATTCTTTATTACAACTCTCTTCCTATCATCATTCTATATTATTTTAATCCAATAAAAATAACTGTCATTTTTTCTCCTCGCTCTGATTTTTTTTTGATGCGTTACGTAATACGCGTAACCGAAATAACAATTAAATTATAAAATATATTTATAGTTGAGAAGCGAAAGTTTATATAAGAAAGATCAATCCATTTATGATTAAAGCGATAACCCATTTTCTGTTAGCAAAACGGTTACACCAAAAATAGAATCTGACGTTAGTAATGACAACCCTTTACTTATATAGAAGCCAAAACTTGCCAGGAAGACACTCTTCCTGAATGATTTCGAATTACATTCTGGTTTCGAAAAAATGCATGCATTGTTTACAGAAATATCCACATGAATTTTTTAAGAATTAGCACGTCTAAACTGGTAAATAAATTAAATAAGACGTACCGACGATCTAACATGCACGTAGCGGAGTACAAAAATTTTATATAATTAGTACCGTTTTCTTTTTGCATTTTTAGCATTAGTGTCCACGCTTCTTGCATATAACTTTAATTTAATTAACAGTCGTAATTATTTTATCAATTATCAAAAGAAATATGTGGTAAACAAGTTTCAATAACGATCGTGTTTTAGCCGGTTGGCCGGCTTCATCGCATAATACGTGCTATGCAGATAATACCAATTCACAGGCGTCAGTTTTAATTACTTCGAATAATGAAATTAATGGAGTATTTTCATAATTAATTTATTTATTTTCTTCACTCTATGCAACCTTTAAAAATGTTTTCGATGTAAATACCGTGCTGTATATATTTTTTTCTAATAATTGGATATGAAAACAATAAGAATTTAATGTTTATAAACAAATCCACGAGTTATGACATTATCTAGAATTTTAAAGGATTTTTTTTCTTCAAATAATTAGGTTTTTATTTAAAGCTAAGAAATTTTATCTGTCATTGCTCATTTTCAAAGTTTACATGATGGAAACAGGTGCCTAATTAAAGAATTCCGAAAATTAATCTTGTAAAAGTGTCGTTTCAGTGCTCAGTTATATTAAACGATTATATATTTTTAAACATGTTTATATACACGTAACTTCACGCTACTCTCCCCAAAATATAAATCCAAGCTTTGGCATCGTATCTGTTTGCATAAATCGTGGCACTGGCAGAATTTAAAATCAAAATTCGCAAGCGTTATACCATATTCGCAAGTTGCAGCAGGTTATTATTACACAATTATTCTCATTCGAATTTTTAAACAGGAACATAAAGGCATCCAGCCAAGATGTTTTCTGCTCATAAATATAGTTTCACTCTTGTTTTATTGCCAGAAAAGAATTGAGTTTCATCTCTCCAAAGACGTTAAGGACCTTTCCTGCTAACGAACTTTAGTAAAGCATCATTTACTTTAATCAAATTAACATTCACACGCGCGATTTCCATTATAAACTTTCATACGGTGGACGTTTTTCGGTAACATCGCGCCATCTATCGCGAGAAATGATAACTAACAATTCCCATTTCTCAAAATTTTATCTCTCGCGTCAAAACGAGATGGAATCGATTTTTAACGCTCAGAATGTTAAACAATTGCCAATAATTAACATGCACCGCACTTCATCTTCAGCCAAGGTTTAAAATGTTCTGATGTCACTACAAAATGTCACCAGAGGGGCGAGCTAACGACAAAAACTTTTTATCATTTTTACTGCGTAGATTTGCGTGTTAGATAAAACGTATATATGTTATCGGCATTTTGGTGGATTTTTTAAAATATTTTTCGGAGAAAATTTAAGCTGATAGCGTGCAAATTATGCGAGATATTTCCAATTTTAACCGGTAGATGGAGTTACGCGATAACGTTATCTCATCCAAGGTCAATGTTTTATTCATATCTGTCTACTGTATAAACCGACCTCTCTCTCTCTCTCTCTTCTGCCTTCCTGGGGAGAAAGGAAAAAAAAAAGAATTTCTTCCTCCGAATTTGGCAAGAATTCAGTAAACTTTATCGACCCTTCTGCGTCTTCCTTCATACATAAAGCATTCTTTGTACATCTCTCACGTTATAAGTAACACAGCTGCGAGTTGACTAAACTCCAGTTGAAATCATCATCTCAAACAGAAATAAAAAAAGAAATAAAGACAATATGCCTGTTATATTTAGTTACCCGAAAAATCAAACACCCGCAAGGTTAACGTTCAATTCAGAGAATCTTCACTTCTGTTAATCATTGCTTACCGATTCTAAAAATTTCTACTGTCCTTTGTTTGAATAAGGTATATAAACTTACTCCACTTTGTTTTGGTGGATCGTGTTTATGTCACGTATGCCAGACTGTGACACAACCGGTGACATGCCGTCTATACAAAGCGGGGTCAATGAAAGTTGCATTAATAGAAATCTTCGTGTGCTGTCGCTCCGTCCGAAAAAAAAAGTAATAATTTTCTAAAGTTCTCTCGTGTTTCCTCAATAGGTGAACTTACTGGTATTCTCCTCTCCTGAAAAGATCCCCCACGTGGCCATCTGTTATGGGATTTTTTTTCGAGGGAAAGACCCAACCGAACACGGCACTAGCTCTCCACTGCAAATAGTCCTATACATAAACCCCAGAGGCATTAAATCAAAACGTAGTTAGTGTTAAATTTTTTGATGGAAATCATACTTTTCTCTCAAACAGTTTTCTTTTAAAATAAGCAACATACATCAGAGAACATTACAATAATTCGATTTTTCTATATTAAAGTATCGATTAGATAAAACTGCAACCTTTTTTTTACTATTTATCCGTGATGTATTACATTTTAAATATAAATTTTTATGATTATCAGTTCAATAGGTGATAAAAATTGGCGTACCTTTTTATCGCTTTGTTCAAGGTTGTGTGAATCAACATAACTCGTTCCACGTGCTCTTTGTTCTTTCACAATTGTTTGCTAATCGAGCCTTTCATCACGCTTTTCTTCCTCGAAATCATACAGAGAAAATTAATTACTGTATAAAGATTCGACACCAGCTATTGAAGCGATTGAATTTTTGTAACGGATAAGCTGTGTTTAACAATTTTTACTTTGGATTTGTAAATTCGTTTTTGTTTTCTTAGAAACAAAAAAAAATCTATTATTCGGTAGAATTTCATTTAATCTTCTTTCGGCAACTGTTTTGGACACGCTGAATATCTTCTCTACACAAGGATTCATTCGTATTTTTCAATACACGTATAGTCCGATTCGATAATAGGATTGTTTTTCTCCGAGGCTTCATGAGTAAAAATTTCGAATTCGATTTATAAAAGGAGAAAGGTAAATTTATTATATTTTCACAGATTAAGAATAAGGTAAATATTTATCAATAACCTTTATGTTATTGTTCATTTGAAATTCTAAAGTTCAGTTAGATTTTCTAACTTTTAAAGAACAGAAACCCTGAAGCGAGTTAATTCGTTTAATATTTTATCAGTTGTAATCTTTATAATTCATGCTGACGTTTCTCATAAAGTATGATTAAAAGTTTAGTTTAATCAAACGGATATTGTAATTATTGAGAAAAATTAATAATTTCGAAATTTTAGATATTTATAAAGTTATCTATTAATATGTTAATCTGGTTGAAAATTTGCATATAAACTAGTATTTAAAGTTATAGTTGGAAATTATCGATACATTAGATAACGTGTTTCGACCGGAAAAATTAAATGTGTCGAGAATGTGGCGTGATATCTGGTTATGTTCTAAAAACGTATTTTTTACACGAAAGTAGAAATGGTTGAATTTATGGAACGAATTTCAGGGAGACCAACATCCTCTTTCTCCACGTCGCTCCGAACATGACGATCTTCCTCTTCTTTTCCCACGCAAACCAAGAAGTATATCGCGTCAGACGAGCGAAGACGTCCGTTGGAGGAGGGAGAGTTTTGCTGCTTTTTCCTACGCAGGAGGAACTGCCAGTCAAGGTAGATTAACGAGTTTAATTTCTCTTTTAAAATAATGACGTCATTTTTATTACTAAGTATGCTTAGTAACACAGAAAGGATATTATTCATAAATTGTTTAAAAACATCATTCGATTTTTAAAGTTTATAAACAGTTTAAAGCGTTTAAAAACTGTTTAAACTAATTTATCTTGCATACTTATCACTTTAAAAAAAAAGTAGTTAAGAACACTTTAAAGTCTTGGTACAGATCGCGCGTAGAAAAATGATTTCAGTGTAAAAAAATTGTTGTTTAATAGTTTAAATAGTATTCCGGATTAATGCTTTTGGGTCTAAATATTCTTAAATTATAATTATTAGGAATAAATTCGCCATAATTTGTTTTTTTACTTTTGTTATCGTGCAGGTTCAGCGGAATCTTCAAATCTAGTTCGAATTAGGAATTCTTTAATGGGCCAGTCGGCGCCTTCATTATCAGCCAGCATGGTAAGTGTTTTGCGATATTTTATCCTCTTTTTATTTTATTTTTATACTTAAAAATTGACTGTCTGATATCATCCGAGTGTTTCCAGATCTTCTTGGTTTCAATAAGTAACCTTTTGTCCTAAATAAAAGGCGTACAAGCTTTATCAGATATTGTTAATAGATAGGAAATGTATCAATCCAGTTAAGGGCGATTCTAGTCATACCAGTGATTATTGAGGACAGGTACGAAAGTACGTTCACATTGGCAGATTTTATCGATGCCGATACTGTCAATTACCACATTTTTTTTCCCGAACCATTTTTTATTTGTATTACGCGGTTACAAAACATTCTTTTTACGTAACAAGATTATCTCGATCGTTTTATGCGACGATAAGCGATAGTAGTTTGGTGTTTAATAATTCCGGAAGTGATATTTTACGAAAAATTCGAAACCGGTTATATTAAATTGGTATAATAATGACCCAGATTCGAATCCTACTTCCATCCTTCATTTATGTGTCATCAATTGTAGCAAGGTTGTTCCTGATTTTCTTCTCTGCTCCATTTTAAAGTGCGCTATTGCCAAGCTTTAAACTGTGTGAAGGTAGATTATTTTATGCTTTTACCCGAGTCATCTTAACACAGTTATGATTTAAATCGTCTGGTCTGTTCTTTCTTTTATCACACTGATTGCACTAAAAACAGTCCTCTAGATAAGTAGCTATCGAATGCGATAACAAGAATAGATATCCTGTTCTGTTAACGTTACTTGTAATTGTTTAATTTTACTGGGAAAAATTGTTTGAAAAGTCACTTAACTGCGGAGATTAAAATAGCAATATTCTGGGATTAATATATTTATTTTCACAATAGTTTGTTAATTCCACTGGCACTGCAGAATCTCGTCGATATGAGTAACTTACCAATCTGCAAGCCTAATTTTGTTCGTATATTATACATACGCATTCAGTGTAAACGGATAAACAAACTATAAATATCTCTGTCAACTGAAAAAAGGTATTAATACATTTGCACTAAAATGACGAAATAACGTGATGTGGAAAACAAATTAGTTCTAAAGTATAACCGACCTAAATTTAAATTGATGAATTGCTGAAATTCGACTGTTTTCATAACATATTTATTCATATATCCAAGCTTACAAAATAAACAAAACAACACAACACACAAAACGTTTTAAAGAAGAGACGATATATATTTTTATCATCAATTATACTGACTGATGATACTGATAAAAAAGTCACACGACTGGGAACAAAAAACAGCTTTTTTTTACTAAGTCTAAATTATCTCGGAGTCATTAGCCTTCTCTACATAAGGTTAAAAGGTCAAAGAAGTGAAGACTTCTTGAGATGACAACACACGAAATTTGTAATTATGTGACACACATGATAGAGCGGTTGATATACGCGTGAATAGAGTTAATGGTTTATTATGGTCAAAGGTAATTAGGATATTCTAGATTCCAAAAACCTGTAAAAATCAAAGAAAAATATTGTTTGCACAAATACTTTCACCGATACATTAAGTTAAATAATTCGTCTAAACAAATTGAGACCAAATGCGTAATTTTAAACAAACAATTTATATTTATATAAGGAATATTAGATTTGCAAACGTTGTGTAAGTCACAGTTTATTATTTTAAGTTTCCATTCCGGATGAATGGCTCGCAGTATTTTGTTTAATCTAAACCAAGTTATAAAATTTCCTGTCATATTTATAACTTCTCATGTTTAATATCTGCTGTGCTCACTTAAGTTTTCACTTTTGAGTTCTGAATAAATTAACGTATAAAGTATTCCTTCTCTTAAAGTTGAGTATAATGTTTCGTTACAAATCTTATTAACTAGAAACAATAGTCAATCACGTTTCGGTCTGAATAATCGTTTTTTTCTTTATATATTTTCTTAAACAGAGAATTAAACATAAAAAAAGAAACATTATTGCTACATTGTAGAATTTTAAAACAATTTTAAGAATAATTTTATTTATGTTATCCTTATATTTTTAATTAAAATTCCGAACAAATGTCAAAACAATAAAACTGCTATTTATCATTCTAGTTTAGTTATTATATTTCTATATATAGTACTTTCCTTTCCAGGAATAGACAATAGTATAACTTTCTGACAAAACAAGATCAAATTCGGACATGAATTAATAGAAATTGAGAAAGATATATATAAAAATACCCTTCGAAACTGACGAAGTATGTAACAAAAATTTGTTTATAGTTAGAAACTGGAATGAAAATCCTCATAAAATTATAACTACGACATTTAAATTCATTGGTAATGTTAAACCACTTATCAAACAAGTTTATCATCAGAATAATACCTAACAAGTTCTTTCTGCTATCAATTACATACATAGAAATATATTTTATATATAGGTTTACAGTATTTGCTATATTATTCTTCTCTAATTCTTATAAATTTTTATTTTTAACAATAACACAAAATTTCGCAAATATTTTTTATCGCAGAAACAAGTAAGTCTGTTTAAAAGTTTTGTAAATTGTAACATATAGACCCGTGAAAGTTCTTTATAGATATTTTAAATAATGGAATTTAGTGTTAAGAACTATAAGTCGTTCCTAGAACCGTCTTTTTTTACGTTATACTTAGCCTAGATTTGCTTTTATTGCGAGAAAATGTCTCATAATGTGTTAATAAACATAATCGTGTTATACAATAATAATAACAGCACATTTAATGATACTGCTTTGGGTTGGGCGCTCTCATTCCTGTATAAAATCGATATATAAGTACTCTTTTATGTAATACACCCTTGACATTTAAAATTTTCGTAAATCCGAATACTTTAAAATTTAATGGCTGATTCGAACTAGTGTAATGTTTACTTAACTTACTTTTGCGAACGAATTATATAATTCAGCAGAAATTTTACCATCGATCTTATTTAGAACCGTTCACGCGCACGTTTCAAATATTTTTTTATTATTATTATCGAATCGTAGAAGCGAAAAATAAAAAAATAAAAAAATCGGAATTTCTCTCTCACAGTAATGCGTGGTACGATTTCTTATCTCTATGTTTTCGGTCGCATGGCGCCCTCCCGTGTCGATTTTCCTCGACGTTCGTTTGGGAACGAGGCTGGCGTTTGTGGATCGTCTGTTCGCGCGGTTGACAAATCACAAATGTTGATCGAGTAAGGACGAGTAAACATCGGTAGGTCGAATTGTTTTTTTTTCTTGATCTCAGATGAATAACTAATACACAACGAAATGAATCGATTCAAACTGAAATGCCTAACGAAAATCGGGATCCGGTTTAAGCCTAGTTTCGAACTGCAAAAAAGAAGGAGAGGATAAACTTCATCTGTTTGTATCACAAACACACACACCACACTTTCCATTCAGTGATGAGGTAAGCATCGTTCAATTACATTAATTAATTTTTACTCAAACTGATCTTTACATTGTCAGTTTTACATGTGTTTCTGTTTTTAATATTATAGTAATGAATACAATAACAGAGTAAAATTATCAGTTACCATAAAAACGTGTTTGGGAACTGATAATTTCTTTATCTATTCTTTATCACACTCAACTCTTCCGTCTGTATCTTGTAGATAACCGAATCTAAAATAGTTTAAAGAGCTTGTTTCGGTAGTCAGTAAGTTATAGCAGCTTGTTTGGGTTTAATTAGTGAAATCTATCAATAGTTAACCTTTTAAGATTACAAAAAAATAACGGTAAATTTTATTTATTTATTTGCAATTACGTCATTCGATTGTCGAATTGATGCTAATAATTTCTGAAAATTTATTAACACAAACGAATTGCGCATGCGCCAATACGGTTGTCATAAAGTTCGTGATATAGCGAGTCTTCTTACACGAATGCATCTCCCGCAAAATGTTTTGTTGCCAGATTAATTCCCATATTTGTTTTTAAAACGCAGTTCTTAAAAATTGTTGTTGTTATTTTTTATCTCTAGTTAAATTGTTGTTGTTTAAAAGATAAAAACATCAACAACAAAAAATTCGATGAGAGAGTGATTAGGAATGCTGTTACTTCTTTTTTTATCGTATTTATAATAGAAGTTGAAAAAAACGAGAGCTTTAAATAAAGTAAAAAAGTAAATAATATTTTAGATCTAATCTAATTCACTTCAGAATTTTCGTAATATTTTCTTAGAAATGAGACAATCGTATTGTGGAAGCTGAGCTAAATGGAATTGCAATTCTGAAAACATGAGTAATTGAAGCGCATTTTCGATTATTATCTTCCACTTTATTGTCATCCGCATTGACTGTTTACGTAGTACACGATTATAGTTAAGTGAATTCTATTGGTTAAAGGAGAAAAACTATAAGAAGAGGAAACGTGTTTTCCCATAGATATACATAAAATTTCTTATAAGTAATTTTAATTTAATGTGTTTTTTTAAAAGTCTGTTTGACTTGTGTTAATTAGATTAGCTGTAATTTCTATCATTTTACTATTTTAACGTTTTTCCTTTCTCGTTCGAGGAAAATATTTACATCATCATTATTATTGTTATATATGAAGGACAAGTTTCGGTTTATAAGTAGGGAAGTGGTGCGGGAATTTTTAACGTGGATTACAATTTGTAGGAAAGGACAAAAAATAATGTAAGAAAAATAGTAATTCCAACTGGCTTTGAGGGAAGAGGACAGCTTACCAAATTGACTGCTATGCTTGAGAGGATGACATTAAAAACCTGCGGCTTTCCGTTTCCTTCATTTTGGCAACATTCCAAGATGGGAGAGTCGTCTACATCTGTATTCAGGGCAGCAAACTGGGAGACACGCTGTCTATGCTAAATAAACGTGTCGGATTTTCAATATAGGCGAGTCTCCTTTTGACTAAAGTTGTTAACTCTTACCATACTTGGATCTTGTTGATGTTCGCCCAGTTTACATTTTTTTTTTTCATCAAATGATAATTCTTAATGTTAATATTATTTAAGATGAAATAAATACTTTTGCGTTTGTTTTATTGCTAACTCGTTCTATTTCTCTGATTCTGCTCCATTTATTTGGATTTGACGCCCCGTCAAGCAAATCGTCTGAGTCACATTAGTAGCGTCATTTGTCACTGCCAGGTGCTGTATCCATTTAGATTCCTTTTAGACTCCTCTAGACCCCTCGTATCAGCCTCGTTAAGTTTTCGAGTGCGTTATTTCGGTTTGCTAGCCCGAAATGAGGAAAAATCGCATCTTAAAAATCTGATCCAGGATAAGTAAAAATATGTTCACATGATCGATAGAGCGTAAGTGATAATATCGTCGAAACATTAAATAATTAAGTTGTTTTACATCCGTAATTTAACAATCGGTTGCCCATCGAAAATTGAATTTTATGTACGACAGAATAAGAAGATTCAAAATAGTAAAAAAATTAATATCGAGAAGAAACAATATTCTTCATGATTTTTGCTTTCTTCAACTAGAGTTCTGGTTTTAGTAGAAAAAAGTATGAAAAAATAACTAATAAAATTTGGCACTCATGCTGATTCGTATTGTCTGAAAATATTTTAATTTGGTTGACAAAGCATAGTGCATCTATTGCAGATTCTTTACACTTTAAAATTGTTCATTAAGGTCTAGTTGGCATAGGTATGGCATTCAAATAAAACAGTCTCCCTTTAACGAATAGCATAGAACAATGGAATTTTGTGATTCTGATCTTAAATGCCATTGATATTAGTTGTTTGTATTAGTTAATTTTTAGATATAAAATTTTAATTCTTCATTGCTTTCTTAAGAAGCACAATGTCCAAAATGGCGTTTAGTATCAGTTCAGAAGTTGAAATTATTTTGAAGAATAAACTCCAGAATTTTTTAAGGATCCGTTATCAAACGCATTAGTCTTCCAACAGTAATGGAAGAGATTGCGTTCAAGTGCCTGTACGGCATTGTCTGGGTCCTGGACTTTGACCCATTTGGGCTTTTGTCCCACTTGAAAGAAGCCAGTTTGACATTTTTGTTAGCGGTGCTGCTGAAGAGTCATAATCACAGACGTCTTTGTTCAAGAAGGAGAATGGCCAAATCGATCCTAACCTGACAACGATCTAGTTTTTAAAGAATGGACATCTTTGTGGTACTAGTTCAATGGTATTTTATAAATCTACAAAATTTCTTTAAAAAAACATTCGATTAAGAGACCAGAAGATTTAAAGAACATTAAATTTAAAGAGAAAAGTTGTGGACAGTGTAATGTATATAAGCTTTGAAAAACTAAGCCTGTGGATGTAGTCAATATATCAGAATAAGATTTTGCTGAAGAAACAAGACCAAAAAAAGATGATTTAATCAGAAAATTAATAAGTAAATATTTTTTTCATAGCTATTTGTTTTGAGCATAAATAAAAGTCAAGTAATATAAATAACTAAATGAGAACAGTACATCTTATTTCAGTTTAAATTCCTCGTTTCTGTTATCTAGGTTTATCAACTTTATCTTGAACGATCAACATGCACTGCAAATTGGATGCGTTCCCAGGGCAACCACTCAAAATGAGAAAAAGCTTCAAAATATTTGATAATAAATATTGCAATGGGATGTAGTTTTGTGGTAGTTTATTTTTATAACTCTAGCAGTAATTAATAACTTTGATAATCATTGTTAAATCCATATAAATATTGAAAATCTAATGTAATTAATATTCTTATTAGAGATTAATTTTCAATTTAATTGAAATTTCTTATTTTAATTTAAATACTGCAATTTAAAATAAATGGAATAATTAATCTATAAAATAATTTGTGCATTCTGTGCAAACTACTTGAGCACTTTCACATAATTTAATTTTTGATCGATTCAATATTAAATGAATACAAATGGATCATTTGATGATAAGATAATATACACCATTCATTTAAATTTTTTTAAAAATTAAATAGCATATTTTGTTTAGGAAATGCTTACTATATTGTGTAAAAATCCGATAGAGTTCGGCATCGAACATCTACATCTACATTCTCCACTGCGCAGAAGTGAGTCATATTTTTCGATAACTTTAAGAACTAGTTGTACCATTTAATTAAAACTTGTCTCCTTTATACTATAGAATGCCACAGAACAAACGATCAATACCAATAGGAAGTATATTTCATGAGTTATACCCAATAAAATATCTTGTAAAATTAAAGCTTTTTAGGTTTTTTCTTATTTTGGTTTTCAGCGATGTATTTAAATGTGAAAGTTGGAGGCCAAAAAGAAATTTCTCTTTATATATTAATGCTTCCGTAAAACAGTTCAGCTGTCTACTGCGTAGCTATTTCTACTGCTTAGTCACCATTTTTAGAAACTCATCTGCCTCATAACTTAGAAAATCTGATGTTGCATTTCTGACTTAAGTTCTGATGAAATGTTATAAGGGAAGTGATTTTCAGAAGAGCCGCTCTTATTTTAAAGAATTGCGTCTTTACTTTCCTACACGTTCCAAATACGTCAGCATTTTTGCTAATTCATCTCACGCAGCACCACTAATGAAACCTTAACTACAGTACTTATAAGTTTGCCTTAATTAACTATGTACGTAGGTGTTCATTTACGTATTTTAAATTATTATCGATAAAAGTTGTATTAACTTTAAAGGAATGACGTAATTTCAGTCCGCCCCATTTTTATCGATTGATGGGTTGCGTGTGATTTTGAGATCCAAGAAAATTAAGTTGACAATAACACAAATAATTTTTTTTTATCTTTATCAGTTTTCAAGGGTGGGGTAACTGATGATCATTAAGATGAAATACATTAATTAATAAATAGCTTGCTCATCAGCGGTGAAAACTCTTCTATAAAATGAAATAATAGAAAATAGAGGAACATTCAATTTCAATCCTGTATGGCAAGCGTCTATACCACTCGCCCATTTATCAGCTGTTATCTCATATATGCAGTTGATGGGAGGAGCAGGAAGAACTTTCACATATCTTTATGTCTTTGTCTTTTCAGGAC
The DNA here is from genome assembly GCA_000484575.1 of Olivierus martensii. Lineage (NCBI taxonomy): Eukaryota > Metazoa > Arthropoda > Arachnida > Scorpiones > Buthidae > Olivierus > Olivierus martensii. The sequence goes on from AYEL01069554.1 coordinate 101,059, forward strand.
AGAAAAAATACGTATATACTGCATTTCCATTATTATTATGTGCATCTGGTTAGGTTCTTTCTTTCACATTGTCTTGGAGTTTGATACATGTGCCTGGATTTTGCGTGCACTTTGCAGCACTATTAAAGTACAAATATTTTATGTTGCAACTACTGTATAGTATTCGTTTGTATGTATTGCTGCACGAGTATACAAATGCTATGAATCTCAAGGACATGAATTTAAATACGAAAGTTTTGTAAATATGAAACTTTAATCTAGATCTATATGCAAATTTAATCGTAGCAAAATTAACGAAAACTATAAAACATTTTTATTTATTAATTACTTTTTAAAACAAAACTTTTCTTATTTAAAATAACTTCTTATATATTTTTTGGATTCATTATAATATTGCAATTTACTTTCATTATACTGTACAACGTTTCGTGTTAAGAGGACATAAGTTTTAGAGGAAAATTATTAATTTTCCAAGAATATTTCCTTATGATATATATTATTTTATTATTATTTTTTATCAGTTGATGGCGATATTTTTGTATCATCAAATGATTATATTTATTGTACTGTATTTGAATGTTTATAAATTTGGACAATTTAATCAAAATCCATTATATAATAAGATATATTTTCTATATTTATTGTTATGATATCCATTTACATAAGATACATAATATTGTAAAAAAATACAAATCTGTAATAAAAATAGAGTAACTTTATATATTATATTGGCTATTTGATTTAAGATATCTTTATAAAGAGTAGCAATAAAAATCATTTTTAAAAAACGAGGAAATATCACAATTTTATTGATTACTAGATTGAAAAGATTGACTCGTTGATATATTCTGGATGATAGTAGGATGATAATTTATAATTGATATAAAAATTTTAACAGATAAAAATATTCAAATGTATAAATAGTATTAATTTTAATTACGAATTTTACGGACTTTAAAATGTCAAAAAACAGCTTCTTGGCGAATGAAGCAAGTTTCATGAGGACTACAATATTTGATCTTCTTTTCGACATCAAATTATTCATTTTGTAATGGACTTATCTGTAGCTGTTGATAAATAATTTTGGAACTGTCGTCCGATGAGCGTTATTTCTGTTAAATTAATCGATGTACAGTACTGTACTCCACGTCATAATGCCATTTAATTTAATCAATAGTTGAAAAACATATTAGATATTAAATTATTCTATTAAAATTCCCAAATTAAAATGCATTAGGATCTTTATACTGAAAATTTTTTAATATTAATTAATCAACAATTTTATTGATAACTATATATATATATATAATTTTTACATAATCAAAAATACTAACTTTATTTATTAGAACAAATATTATTAATAGATAGGTAGCCTAAAAATGTGTAATGTGATGTCATGATTTGCATGACCCCACCCTCCTCTACATTATTTATCATCACAAATCTATACTACATCCCTCCCCTTCAAGTAGAAACGATTCACCCAGTCAAACAATTCTTTGATTCAAATGATCATTCAAATGAATCGATTCATTGAAAAGAATCATTTCGCCCATCACTAATTGTTAGTGCTAATGTTATCTTATGTAGATAGAAGGAGTTTTAAGACACATTTTTAGACAAAACATGCCAAGTTGTGCTGTCGTTGGTTGTAACAACCGAAGTGATAAGAGAACAACAAATTTAACGTTTCACAGGAAATGTAATTTATTTTTATTAGTAACTCTACCGTCTATTAACTGATATTAGAACAGGACTAAATACGTTTAAGATAAATTCGTTACATATAAATTTAATTAATATTATATTGTCTATTTTATCAAGTTTGTATCGAAGTTTACCAAGTATTTTCGTTTCAAATAGATATCAAAAACAATCATTAACGCAATTTGATATATGCGGCATATTCTCGCCACTAATAAATAGAAATTAAATTTATATATTATAACATAATTATAAATTTTTTTATGAAATAATAAGATTAATTAAACTATATTAAAACTTTATATAATTATACACCAAAATATTAATTAGTAACTAAGTATTAGTACAAACATTAATTATGTTTGCTATTATTAGTTTATTAAAAAACCAATTCAATTCAATCAAATACTTTATATTTGTTTATTAATTTTGCACAGCGCTATCTGTCGGGAGGCAAAATGTTTACCCTTTCTCTCGATTTTTGTTTCCCTTTCTACGGAGTTTTCTCTCGTTTCCGTTCTCTCTCTCCCGCTGCCTTTTTTTTTTCCCAGCCATCTAGGCGATTTTTGTCATCTGATAAATCCTGCTGTGTCTTCCCAGGGACGTAACTACGGATGGGTCATGACCCATGCATTGAAAGTTCTGGCCCACCCTGAATATATTGGGTTGTTCGAAAAGTAATTTCGTTTTTTTCCATGAAAATTAACGACAATTTTTTATAGTATATAAATATTTTAATTTAATTTTATATTGTCCATTTTGATCCAACACAATACACATGTTGCCATCTTCAATTGTTTTTGTTTTGGCCCATGGTCCACCATAAATTTTTCTGTAAGGCCCCTACAAAAAAAAGGTTGCCCACTCCTGATTTAGATCAATTAATGCCCTTTGAAATAATAATATTATTAAATATATCATCTCTTATGCACTCTAATAGAGGAGGACAAAGCAAAAGGCTTTTTTCAACTTCATTGTCTTTCAAAAATTTTGTTTGTTATTTCAAGCATAATAGTGAAATTAGCAATATCTGTGTTTTCATTAACTTGAATAGCAAAAAATTTTCCATTTTTAATTCTACCTATTACTGTTGCCTGAATGCTGTCAGACATATTCTAAATTCTTTGAGATATTGTATTGTTTGAAAGAAAAATAATAATCATTTTCATCACATCTTCCTCTTCATTTATCTTTTATACAAGAAAAATTAATTTTTCAGTTATTGTATGATTTTTATCACATTTAGCATAAAACAATTAATATGGTAGGAGGCTTTGACCCTTTTTTGTTATTTTGGTAGCTGATGACAAGTATGATGTCACATTCTGTTGTTTTATTAGGTTGTTCGGAAAGTAATTTTGTTTTTTTTCCATGAAAATGAACGACAATTTTTTTATAGTAATATAAATATTTTATTTAATTATATATTGTATTGACCATTTTCACCCAATACATTTTTGTCATCTTTCTGATGGTAGCATGATTCCATGCTCATAGAATTTCTGATCTTTGCATGCAAAAAACTGAACCAAGTGATTTTTGACATCCTCATTTAAACTAAATGTTTTGCAGTCAAAAAAGTTCTGTAAAGACCAGAATAAGTAATAATCGGAAGGTGTCAGATATGGCAACTATGATGGGTGAGATAGCACATCCATCCAAGCTGTAACAGCTTCTGGTGAGTCATCAAACTTGTATGAAGTCCTGTAACAGCTTCTGGCAAGTCATCAAACTTGTATGAAGTTTGGCATTATCATGATGAAACACTATTCTTTTCTGTTAATCAACTCTGGCCACTTCTGTTTGATGGAATCACTCAATTTGTCCAACTGGTGGCAGTACATTTTCGAATTACTTGGGAATTGTATGGAAGAAGTTCAAAAAAAAAAAAAATCCCTTGAAATCACACCAAACAAAGAGCATCATTTTTTTTGATGAATATGGGAGTATTTCTGAATTTTGCTTGCAAAAACTAAACCAATGACATCCTCATTTGAACTAAGTATTTTGCCATCTAAAGAATTCTGTAAAGACTGGAATAAGTAATAATCTGAGGGTGTCAGATATGGCGAATATGGTGGGTGTGGTAGCACATCCCATCCAAGCTGTAACAGCTTTTGGCAAATTTTCTTCACATTTCTGCAGCAAATCACAGATGTCAATGCAATGGACCAAATCTTTCTTTGAGAACATGTGGAACCCAAATATCAACGTTTCAACTGGTTGCGAACAGTTGAATTCAATAAATTCAATCTGGTAGCAATTTCTCATGTTGTTATTCAGCGGTTTGCTTCCACAATACCTTCATTTTGTCATCATCAGCTTGAACTAACTTTCCAGCACATGGTGCATCTTTAACATCAGAATTGTCAAAATGAAATTTTGCACAGTACTACAACACATGACAAGCCAAGATGGCTATTGTTGGAAGTAAATGCATCGTTTGTCTGATAACTCAAAATAATTTTAGATGGTGAATTTTCCGAGATATATGGTTTGACTATTATGGTTATCTACACAAACTGCTTAAACTTATATACTTAATTATAAAGATAACAGCACTTTCTTGCAGTTAAAGAGAATCTTTAATTAAGGGGAGACACTGGTTTTAAAAAAATTTTTTTAAATATAAGTGCATTTTTAACTATATTTCACCTAATGATATAGTGGTATAATATAAGTAAAAAAATTAGTTCAAAAATCTGTCAAAGAAATTAATTAGTCATATTTAATGGTTTTTTTTAATTTTTTAAATCATATTTTGATCATAAAATTTGTTTAATAATTATTATTTTATCACTCTAAAAAGACAACTGCACAGAATCAAAAAAAAAATTTTATAAATATACCTTAAAACGTCAGCTGTCGAAATTTATAATGACAATATGGCTTAGAATGAAACTGGTAAGGAAAAATACAACTAACGCCACTGGCGGGAAGAAAACGAAATTTTTACATATTAACCAAACCTCAAGGGAACTTTTTAATCCAAATCCTATACTAATCAGCCATATTTTAATCCCTTGATTTTTTACGGAATTTTAATGATTCGAATTAATTTGTACTAATTCAAATCATTAAAATTCCGTTAAAAATCAAGGGATTAAAATATGGCTGATTAGTATAAGAAAACGAAATTATTGAAAATAACTATAACTGCTATTCCTAGGTTTCTAACTAATTATTGAAATAACTACAGCACTTTCTATTAGTCCATAAAACTTTATCAAAGGTTAACTTCAAAGTAACATTTTCAACTATTTAATAGCCATCTTCAACTCCTAAATGCTTAAATCAATCTTTGATTTAAGCAAAGATTAATGGACTGCTAGAAAGTGCTGTAGTTATTTCAATAATTAGTTAGAAAACGAAATTACTTTTAGTGCTGTAGTTAGAAGAAAAAAAACTAAATTACTTTCTGAACAACCCAATATTATGAAGTGACAAAACAAAAATAGAATTGACTCTGGCCATGCTGACTCATGTTATGTTTAGAGAAAGAAAATCCATACCTACTGTGAAATGTGGTGGGAGTATTGTGCTATAGAGTTGTTTTTTAGTAAACAGGACCAGAGATTTGATCTGTTTACAAGGCACAATGGATTCTCTTGCTAATCAAAAGATATTAAATGATCAACTGAAGCCCTCTGTCAAAAAACTCTTTTTATGACACAATTGGTTGTTCCATTTGATAATGATCCCAAACATTTGTTAAAATCAATGCAAGAGTGGCTGAAGAAGAACAAAATCAACATTTTGGAATGAAAATCAGTCAAAATTCTGATCTTAATCCAATAGAGAATCTTTGGCATCATCTGAAAATAGCTGTATACAACAGACATCCTAAAAATTTGTGTGACTTGGAACAATTCTGCATTGAAGAATGGTCTAAAATTTCTATTGACATATGTGTAAAACTTATTAGTGGCTATCTCAATTGTCTTAAAGAAGTCATTGCTGCAAAAGGTTCATCAATATGTTATTAATTTCAAGAGTGTGAATTCTTTTAATTTGTGCATTATTTTTTGTTGGATGTTATTTTCTGCAAATTAAATGCATTATTATGAAATAATGCTTTATTTCTCATTCCGAGGAGAAACTTTGATGTAGGACAGAGGTGTCCAATCTTTTGGCTTCCTTGGGCCACATTTAAAGAAAAAAATTGTCTCAGGCCACACATAAAATATACTAATTCTAATGATAATTATTAAGCAAAAAAATTTAGTAAACATTATACAATATTTGATATACACTATGACAAATAAACAAAAATATCATAACAATAATCTTTGACTTCTTTTCATTCAGAAATTTTTTAAATTATTGAGCAAGTCAGGAAGATTTAATCACTAAAATAAGAAATATTTTAGAAAATGGAAATACGAAATGTACCGTATATAGATAGGTACCGTATATACTCGTGTATAAGCCAAGGTGTTTTTCTCAAAAAAAATTTTCTGAAGTGAAGGGTTGGCTTATACACAGGTCAAAAAAATCAACTTTTTTTTTGGCTGGAGAAATTGAAGTAATAAACAAAACCATTGAAGTAATATAGGTTATTGAACATCTCCTGAAGACCAGCAAGGAAATTTTGCAATAATTCATTTAATACAATACCAGGTAAAATTTTATCTTATCCCGAAGCAATCGAGCACGTCGCGCCGCTGACTCCAACCTGCATCTATATACTGTAATCAAATAGGCAACGCTGCACTGCCTGATACAACATGACATGAAAATTCGACAATCGATCGAGAATCTTATCTAGGATTCATTTTTGAGTGAAAAATAGATTTATTTTTCATTATTATAAATTAATATTTTAATCCATTTGCTAGTAATCAATAAATGCTTACTATATTTAACTTGTCCATGATTTAATTAAAATAGATTAAAAAGTAACTAAAATAATATTTAAAATAACGACAATGATTTAATTAGATTAAAAAGTAACTAAAATAATGTTTAAAAATAAGAAAAAAAAATATTATTTAAAATCTCTGTATGTTTGGTCCAATAGGTCAAATGGTGTGAAAGTCTACACAGAACAAATAGACAAATAGAAGAATATGCTGTATATATTAAATTCTATTTATATATTGTATAGGGTGTATTAAAAGTCAGTATCTATCACAAGAAAAAATTGGAATTTTGAAAAACAGGTTTTAATTTGAGAAATAGCTTTATTCAAAGTATATAATTACAGATAATTAGTGTTCCACATGGTGACCATCAATGGCTCTACATAGCTCAAAGCAATAAGTTGCTTCCCTCAGTACACTTCCAGAATTTGTGGTGTTATCTTTTTAACTGCATTAGTAATTTTCTAAGTTCAGCAACATTGCTAATTATCCTACCTATGTACACCTTAGACTTAATGAAATCCCAAGCATAAAAATCTAAGAGTGTTAAACAAATCTCTAATCATGCTGGATTGGTCATGGCAGACCATGATTATAGGCAGCACGCTCCCTTGATTTAACACCCTTAGATTTTTATGCTTGAAGTTGAAAAAACTGCTGAAGATGGCTTCTTTATCCGAAAGTTCTTTAGATAATAAATATAACTTTTTTGTTTTCACTTAATAGAGTTGATAAATTATTCCATAAATGTTTTTCAAAATTCCAATTATTTCTTATGATAGATAGCAACTTTTGAGACACCCTGAATATGTAATGTATATAGATAAAGAATTTAATCAAGAACTTTTTAATTCTTGATTTGTTTGATTTCTATTTTAATATTTTCATAAATTAGGTTTCTATTTAACTTAAAATAGTCAGACTTAAAGCTTTCCTTACCTTCTTTTTTATGTTGGAATTTTCATCAGTAGTAGTATTTTTTCCATTGGACATGATAAGATTATGATGAGATACAAAAATTACAACAAGAGAAATGAACACTTTGATTGCTGATTAGCAACTAATGTGCCCAAGGCTGAATCACACTAGTGGCTATTGCATATTGTTAAAAGGCTTTGCTTACTGACCAATGGCAATACAGTTATGTATATACAAAAGCAATGGGATATATGTATGCATATGCAGGTGACAAAATTGAATTAAAAAATTTTTAATAATAATTTTTAGCCATCATAAGTGCGAGTTGTTGTAAGTCAAGGACTACCTGTACTACCATTTCTTCAAACTGTTGTATTATGAATATTAACATACTAAAACGTGATGCATTAATTTTTCTGCTAGGGAAAAACCTTCAAGATAGTTACAATATGGCTATTGTTTTCAATATTGTTCATAATAATAATGAATTAAGATCATCATTAAAAAAATTTGGCATTTGTAAAACACCTTTCATTAATTTTTATGCTAATACATCATTTTATAAGAAAGAATGAATATATCTATAATGTTATATATGTAATACATCATTGGTATTGCAACATAGCAAACTCAAATAATTATTACAAACAAAATCTGAGATATACAAAAATTCTAGATCTTATGCCAAATAAAGACTATAATGCTGAAAAATAACACAATACAGTATGTAATAATTCCCATTATTAATAACTGTGACTGTGATTTCTTTTTTGTGACTTTAGCATTTAATATGTTGAAAACTGAATAAGTGAACTTCTACACTGTCATCAACTAGTGTTTATTGACATTTCTTGACATCTTTGTTTGGCATTTCATAAAAATCTTTCTGCTTGCTTTGTGGTTGAAGAAAAACTTTATTTTTAATAAAAGAAAAAAGATTTTATATCATATAATGAAATAGAAATGATTATGATAGTATTTTTAATAAATTTTTAATTATTAAAAAGTAATTATTAGTATTTAGTTTATATGGCATCAGCAAAATATGAAAAATTCCATAAAATTTAGAAAGTTTTAAAGATTTTATTATAAGTATAAATAATCTTTTGTTACTCAGAATTTACTAAATCATACATAATAAGCTAATTAATATTCTTTCAATATAGATTAAATGAAATTTTATAAAGATATCATGCATTTCACAGTATTGGATGTGTACATTTCATTAAAAAAATAATTAAAAATTGAATTTCTGAAACCAGATGGTGAAATTTGCATATATTATATAGTATAGCTTCTATATTAAATGAATAGATCTATTAATATGAAAACTGTGGGCAACTTTAACTGCACAATTTTTAAATACATCTGTATATCATGTAAAATTGTCATCTCATAATTCTTAATGCATGTTGTATATGGTGTTTGTTGTCAAAATGTTAATAAAAGAATTGAAAAGACAATATTAATTCATTAATTCTAATGATTTAATAACTTTGTATGTTTAAATTTTTTATTATTGAAGTAAGAAAGTCCCTGACTTAATGATCCTGTACTTATGACTGATAATTTATGATGAAAATCTGTGACAATTTTCATAAATGATTTTGCAATAGTGGTGTGGAAGTTTGCAGTACTTCTACCCTAATGAAGTATTCATGTTTAATTCTAAGTCCCATACTGCCAATTTTTTTCAGGGGACCAGGTCTAGCCTATTCAATCCTATTCTTCACCTGTTTTCATATTCTTACTATAGATATCAGCAGCATATGATGATTATTGAATATTTTACTATTTAGTATTCAAAAAGAAGGAAAACAACATGTAATTCAATAGAAAATAACGGTGTCCATGCTGGTTTTCAATGTTCTTCCATTCTACATTATTTTTATTTTTATTCAAGAATATTTTCTGAAATATCTACAATGAAATTACATTTAATTTAGTAATTCACTTTGAAAATAAAGCATTGCACAGAATTCTCTAACAGAATGTATAAAGAAAAAAAAAAGGAAATGACTTACATTTATCAATATTGATATGTCATAAAAGTAATAGAATGTCAAACTTGACAGTTTATGTAGCTAATATAACATTTCCAGGACAATAATTATTTCCTTCCTTATACTTTCTTAATTATACTTCTAAGCAAATTTTTATATTTAATATAAATAAAACTTTAAAATTTTAATATTTCATTATTACTTTTTATAATTTTAATAGTTTATCATCATCAGTCAAATTAGCCATATATGTCATTTCCAGGTCTCTTCATTTTTCAATACAGAGACCTGGAAATCTGGATCTTTTGCATTGAAAAAATTTCTTGATGGATTGAACTTGAGCATTAATCCTTTAATTGAGAATCATTATGTTTATTAAAATCAAGCTAATAAAACTGAACATTATTAAAAATAATAATAAATATTTATATTATTATTATTTTTAATCTGTTTGATGTGATATCATGTCCAAAGTCTTTTACTGCTAGAAGTTAATGATGGGATATTTAGTCAATGGCAGGGTCAAATCAGCAAATTTTTAAATTGCAATTTTGTGGGTTTATTCAAGTTAGTGTAATTTCTGCAGTTTTATTTATGCTTTCTATTGGAAATACTAATCTATGATGATCGTTCCTATAATTTTTGGCCAAAAGTTTTTATTTTAGAAGGGTTTTATGAAAATTTCTTTGAATATTTTTCATACAGTTAGCTTTTTCTCCTGTTCCTTTGCTATATTCTAGATTACTATATTCATATTGTTCTGATTATATATTGATATAAAATTAATTTCTGAAATTTTTTGTGAAAATTAATTTTTTTGAATGCATTATAAAATGGTAAAATTAAAAAGAAATATTACAGATAAGAAAATATTTATTAATTCTATTAAGATATTGCAATATTATTCATTATTTTTTGACATTTTACATTATTTTCACTGTACTTTTGTCAAAAAATGAGAAAATACAAATGTAAACAAACAGCCATCATAAAAATGTGCATGGCACTTTTATGATGGATGCTTGTTTTATTGCTTTCATTTCTTTCCTTGCTTTTCCTACTAAGCCTATTTTACCCTGTGGCATATGGTATTAGTGTGGCATATGGACAATAAACCATCTGGGGTCCTATTAGAGCAAAGCAAAGAATATTATATCTGTTTGAGATCACAATGATTTATTTATATTAGGTTTGCTGATATGAATTTGAAAATTTATAAAAAAATTAAAATTATTGAAATATATATAAATAAAAATAAACTATATGGCATGTTCAAATGAAATCAATCTGCTAGTGGTTAACTTTGCATACTGACTGAACACCATAAGGAACAGTAAATGGATCTCAGCTTGCAGCATTTGATGTGCTTCCTCAATGAGGGCAAACAATTCATCTGGTGCATAGTCATGGACATCACTATGCACTGCAAGAATTGTTTGCTCTCATTGCAGTAGCACAGCAAATGCTGAAAGCTGAGGTCATTCACTGTTCTTGTGGTATTCAGTCAGCATGTGAGCCACTCACTAGCACCACTGGCTTATGACCCTCAGCTGTTAAAAATTGAAGTATAGTTTGCATATATTGCTTGGATGAATTTTCAATCATACCAGCCATCTTCAATGTTACGTCACATATTTAAAAATGATGCAGTGCACAATTTAAGAGCTTGCACATGGACAACACATACAGCTTCACTTTAACATCAGCATTCCTAAACTGAAATGTCAATTCATCACATCACATGTTTTGAATGGCAACATGCTATATATTAATAGTAATGGCAATATTTTAATAAATTTATGCTACTTTTGACTAATTACTTGACATAACTTTGTTATTGAAAATTTGCAAAATAGTATAAATATTACATAACAGTAAAAATCAATAAAATATATTTTATTGATTTTTTTTCAAAATATGGAATGATTTTTTTCATTCATGATTTGTTTTATTCAGAGGACCAGCAATTGTCCAAAAGTGAAATTATTTTGTTGGATAGCTATATTCATATAAAAAAAATCACTCCTAAATGAAGCAAAAAGTTGTGAAACAAATTAAATTTGAAAAAATACTAACACTGTTAGAAAGAGAACTAAAAACATAATAAATTATATATTAAATATTTATTGTTCTTGAGAAATATTTCAAACCATAAAACCATGCATCCAGAATTCTTACATATTCACTTTCATTATATAAAAGCTTCAAATTTTTGTTTGATGATTTCTATTGTCATTTGGTTTGGTGGTTGTTTGTTGTCATTGGATTCTTGATTGATTCCTCTGATTAGAAGACACTTCACTTTCTTCAGAATCAACTATGTTAAAAGAACTAAGAAGAGGTCAAAGTTAGTCCCTCTGACAAACATCAAGAATGTGGATGAAGCAGGGAAGTTTCATCCCTAACTGTTCACTGGATGAGACTAGCAACAGATACGGTTAATCTCCTCTAGGATAGCTATAAAAGTTATAATCTGTTTTTCTGTTTGATGATAAGAAGATTTAAAGATTAGCTTGTACTATGACGCTCTTCTGACATTGTCAATGACTATTCTACTTCAACTGTGTGCTGTTCAGGAGTCAGTTCTCTCTTCCCATCTTTTGGATCAAATACCTGTAGCTAACTCTTGCTACTTTTAATCAGTTTAGTTTCTGATCTCATCACCAAGTTTCATTTTAGTTGTAATATAACTTTTGTTAAGACTATTGTATTTTTGTATTGTTCATATCATAGTTAATTTTCTTCTGTTTGTTGTTAAATATACTGTATTTTGCTTGTTTGCATGTTGAGTCACTTCTTCATTCTTGAATCCCTATGTTACTTACCACATACCTTATTATCTTAAATTTCATCCATTTTAGTAATTAGATTAAAATTTTCTGTCTACCAATTGCACAGTGGTTACACTACCTTGAAGGATCAGAAATCAAATCCAGGTCCCCACACTCCCAGATTTTCAGAAGCAGATTGAACTGGCCCCATTGAATTCCATTCTTCAACCTTTTGATTGATCCCATCATGGATGTTGATTAACCTGTGATAAACTCTAAAAATGGCATTACCAGGTAGGATATTGTACTCTATAAAGTGGTTTCATAAAAAAAAAAAGTAATTTAACAGTCCTAACTCTCACCTATATCTCCATAAATTGATAGAACTTACCAATATCAACGATGGACCATTCACACTTGTAACAGAATGCAGCATCAGTTTAAGGATTTAGTTCATTGTACTGGGATCCTTCCTGAGAAGATATGGATTTCAAATCTAAATGTATTGATCAATTGAATCTGAAACTTCAGATTGTAAGTTAACACTATATCACAGCATCTGATTGACAGTAGAGAAATGAATTAGATTGTGAAAGACTGATAGCTGAGCTGGACCCTCCATATGAACTTGAGGATCGAGACCCGAATTTGATTCTGGTTCCTTGAGGGAGAATCTGAAACCATTTTACATGACAAATCCAATTGACTGTGTTTGAAATTTGGCAGAACATACCCCACATGTACTTAAGATGGCAATTTATCAATGAATTCTGCTATCGATCAATGCAGTTGACCTGGATTCACTTCTCTGACCCAATTATATATGGAAAATGCTATGTCTGGTTCTTATAGTTGTGTTCACTGCATTTATTAAGTTAATATGTAATGTTCTAGTAATACTCAATAGTTTGCCACCTTAAAAAACAAGACAAATTGATTACCCTCTTATAAATTGTATTAGCAAAAGAAAGATATATTTCTACAATTCTCAGTTCCTGCTGCTCTATTCCTGAAGGATCTAGATGTCTTAACTGAACAAGTAAAATTAATATAAAAAATTTGTGAAGTCTAGTAGATTTGAGGCACTTGCTATTTTGTCAAGTATGTACTTTTTAAATAGATTCATATCCTGTTTTATAATTATTTCTTCAAAAGAGATGAGATAAAACAAGATATCAGAAGAGATGATTTTAACTTTGTTTTTCAATATTATTCTTTTAACAACTTGAACAATACGAATATAAGTGTTTTTTAAATTTATTTAAATGATAATCTATAGCAGAAGCAATTACTGATAACATAACTTATTATGCTGACTATAAAAAATTGAATAATAGATTTACAAATTTCATTATTTTTCAAAAATTTTAAATTTCTCCAAACTTGATTGAATGCAAACCTCCTCTCAGAAAATTAATATAATGATTGAAGCTGAGAATGCTGTCAAACAGGATTCCCAAATCCTTATGTACTTTTAATTTATATATTCTTTGTAATATAAAAATATTCTTATCATAACATATTTATACATTAAGTCAATTAACATATAAAAATATTATCTGGAAGAGCATTGTTCTCTTTTGGGGAGAATCTCATCAATATAGTTTTATCCAAATTTAATCCTAAATTATTTTCATTAAGCCAGTTATTAAATTTGTCTAAATCAAGTGTAAGGACTGCAAGATCAGTTTAGCACTTTAACATTGTTAGCATAAGCTATTATTTCTGATTTGGTTAATGGAAGATTAGATTCATGTATAGGACAAATACATAGCACTCAAAGAAGAGCCCTGTAAAAGTCTGTTTGTTGGAAAGAAAATATTATCTTCACTATATATTTACGTGAAACGAAAAAACTGATAGGGAAAAAATCCATAAATAGCAGAGCCCTGTAAAAGTCTGTTTGTTGGAAAGAAAATGCCTTGAGTGGTATCATTTATCTTCACTATATATTTACGTGAAACGAAAAAACTGATAGGGAAAAAATCCATAAATTTTGGATATTTCGATTTCGAAAGGTAGGGTTCAAAATTCTTGGAACCAAACTTGATTGTGTGATGTATTTATACATGTACGTACGTACATACATATAGGCAGTTCCTGATTTTACAAATTAATTCAGATTTAAAAATTGCTCATAAACAAAGGTAGGGTTCAAAATTCTTGGGACCAAACTTGATTGTGTGATGTATATATACATGTACGTACGTGCATACATATAGGCAGTTCCTGATTTTACAAATTAATTCAGATTTAAAAATTGCTCATAAACCAAGAATTGATTTCCCATATATATTAAAATCATTAGCTCCATTCTCAGTAATATAGTTTGATTACAATAAAACTAAAGGCCAGTAAATTTGATTAAATAATTATTTATCTATCTAAAGAAATGAGTGCGTGTGTGTGTGTGTGCATGCGTTTTTTTTTTATCAAGCATATTATGATGATGACCTTGTCATATAAATAGTAAAGAAATTTTATTTTTCATTATTTTTAGCAAATAAATAGATGTGTTTTTATACAGATATCTTATGCAAATAAAACCAGAAGCATGCTATTTTAGCTTTTTGGCCCCCCAGTTTAATTTTTCTGATTTTGTAACACATGATTATTTTTACTACAAACCTAATCATGCTTTATTGTATAGCTAAATATGTGATTTGAAATGGCTTTTTATGAATCTTCAGCATTTATTTATTGCAATTAAAATTCATATATTCAATTTTTTTCTATTATTCATATTTGAGAAAATTGTAAATCTGGTAACTCCTAAACTGTATATAATGTATATATAAACATACAATGTGACCATAATTAAATTTCCTCTATTAAGAGCCTTTTGTAATCTGATATCCAATTGAAATGGCACTAAATGTAGTAGAGAGACTAGGATATAGGAAGCAGAATTTTGCAGAATCATTTCAGTTTAAAAAGTTGCCAATAGAGAAAATTTGGCACTGTACAATGTAAATAATGCATGAAAATGGATAGACAAATAAGACTAAACTGAAATGAATGATTATCTTTGTGTAGTTATAGCACAGGAATAAAACATTTAATTTTCAGTTTAGCACTATTATTTCTGAAAATTAGTAAAGCTTAAAATGTTGTCAGAAACATCTCCTATTCATACACATTGAGTCACACATATGCAATAGGATATGATTCAGTGTGGCTACCATACTAATGGACCAGAAATTGCTTCCTGTAATTAACATTCTCAACAGCAGAATAAAGTATGTCTGTAAGAATAAGTCTGTGCAATGTTATCAGGGCTGCCAAGTTTAAGATATAGCCATGATAGACATTGGCTTTCAAGTAATCCCACAACCTAAAATTTATGGAATGATATGAGAGGAGTGAAATAGCCATTCAACTGGAAAACAGCAATTAATCACTTTGTCTTTTGTAAAATGATGCCATAGAACAGCATTTCCCAAACTATGTTCCATGGAACACTCGTGTTCCATAAAAAATTATGAAAATTTAATATAAGCCTGATATGATTTTAAATGTGCCAAGTTGAAACTAGAGTGGCTAATTTATACACACTATTTTCATGTGTTTTATTTTACATAATTACAATTTGATGATAAATATTTGTTTTGTTTTCTTTACTCTTATACTTTTCTAATTTATCATTAATATCTGCCTATACTAGGTGTTCCTTATACTGCCAAGGTATTCCGTGAATATTTCAGGATTTGTAAAGTGTTCCGTCATAGAAAAAGTTTGGGAAACGCTGCCATAGAAACTGATATACTGATCAGGCAATGTGGGAAGTTGCTCCATCTTGCATTAAAAAAAATATCAGACATTAGGTTAGTTTTATGCAAATTGTTGGGATCCTGGGCTATAACAGTGCCATATTTCCCCTATTGGCAACTTTTTCATGAAATCCTGCTTCCTGTGTTCTAATTAATATCCCTACCAAATTTGATGAAATTCTGTAGTCTCAATTTAACAACCAAAAGACTGAATAGGGAAAGTTTAGTTATGTCCACTCTGTATATATAAATTGTTAAATTAGTGAAAGATGTGGTTTAAAAATTCAAAATGTAATATTTTTCTATAGTAACATCATAATCAAAGTGCTGTTAATACCATGGAAACAAGGACATTCTTTATAACTATAAAATTAATATGTTATATTCCATTAAGATATTATTATATACTGGATAGTTTGTGTAATAGGCCACTATAAAGGGCTGAATAAGCTGTAAATGTTTTGTAAATAATCATTGAATATTAAAATTTTTCCTGTTTTGAAGGCTTTATTGATATTAATTTGAATATCTAAAGCAGAGGGATATAGTCACAATTGTAATATTCATATTTTAAATTTTTGTATTTATAAAATACAATTATTTAAATAAAAGCATGAAAATTGCTAATTCATACCAACCTGCTAAGCCTAAAATCCATAGGATAACAGTGATATTTCTTTATAATGAAATATTGCATAGAACACTATTATTTTTTACTATTCTCAATGAGAATTTCAAGTGTTTGTTGAAATCCAAATTTAATTCAAGAGAGAGAATTTCAAGTGTTTGTTGAAATCCAAATATAATTCAAATATTTTGTTCATTAAACAAATGTTCTATTCAGTATATGCCAGGGGTGGCCAAACTTCATGTCACCTTAAGCCACAGGAGAATCTCAAATACTCGAGAGTGCATTTTCTTTCTGGATCAATGAGAAAAGCATCAGTTTTCCAGGTAATCTTAATAATGGTTTTAAAAATTTATTTCAGATGCATTTATTTTGTATGCTACTTTTTACAATAGATAAATAAATTAGATATACTATTTTTTAACTTAAATAAGTATTTGCTTCATATTTACTATTGACTTTCATGGTATTGAACCACATTGACGGTACCAGAGAGCCACAGTTTGGCCACCCCTGATATATTCTGTTAAATTTTATTTGCACTATGTGATTTTAAATCTATAAAATCAAAATTATTTGTAAATTTTTTTTTAATTATTATAATTCTAAAAATAGTTATTTTTATCCTTGTATTTGAAAAAATTTACTGTGCGCTTTTCTGCAATTTAAAAGAATTTTTTACACTCAACCTGATCAATTATGAAAAATTCTTTTAAATTGCAAAAAAAAAAAATTTTAAAGAGCATTAAATTTCAGAGTAAAACTTTTTAAATAATACAATATTGTGTCGTGCTTTTGAATGAAATTTTTGTTTTTATATTTTAGGTGTTAGCTGTGATTCTTGTCTGAAAGAGCATTAAATTTCAGAGTAAAACTTTTTAAATAATACAACATTGTGTCATGCTTTTGAATGAAATTTTTGTTTTTATATTTTAGGTGTTAGCTGTGATTCTTGTCTGAAAGGTAACTTCAGAGGAAAACGCTATAAATGCTTGATATGTTATGATTATGATTTATGTGCTACTTGTTATGAAGCAGGAGCCACAACAACTCGACATACGACAGAACATCCAATGCAATGTATTTTAACTAGAACTGATTTTGGTAAGATATTGAAATTAAGTAGTATAAATTAAATTCATAGTTCATAATATTTCATGCTTTAATGAACATTATCTCTAGAAAATCATAAGAAATTTGTTCATTAATAGTATCATTTCACAAGTAGCATACATAAGTATATAGATTATCTTTTTACAAAGAATAAAAAAGGAACAAGTAAACAAGAAACATTGGCATATATCAGAACCTATTCAACAATTTGTTCAGTTACTATATGAATGGATGCATTAAGATTGCCTTCTTTATTTCAGAAAACATATTTAAAACAATTTTGCTATGCTTGTGTTTTAAATTATTTATTCTGTCTTAAATTAAGTAATGTTATGTTAAAAATCATCTTTCTTATTTTTGAAATGGAAGAAAAGTTGACACTTTCAGTTGAAAATTCTAAATAAAGCCCAAATTGAGCTTTCAAACTATTAGTGCATCTCTAAAATAAAAACAAAAAATACTGTTAACAAAACAAAAGTTTTGTTATTTCAGTTGAAAATTCTAAATAAAGCACAAATTGAGCTTTCGAACTATTAGTGCATCTCTAAAATAAAAACAAAAAATACTGTTTTAAAAGTTCAGGTATAAAGCAAAATTTATTTAAAATATCAACAGTACAAAGAATAAGTGCACTATATTCCAACTTTTGAAGTAAAAATTGAATATAAATTGTTCTACGAGGTGCGTTCAAGTTATAAGGTCTCCAATTTTTTTTCTGACAAAATACTTAACCCAGAAAGTTGTCACTACTGTTACAATTTATTGATATTAATTACTGGATAATAAATTACGTAAATATATATCATGATGTTCTGTTTTATGAGTTTTAATCATACTGTATTACAAATATTTTTGCTGACAGTAAACGATAGGAAAAGTAAAGCAAATTTAATAGAAAAGTGTTTTAATTTACTGTACTGAAAATTAACTTAAATCCACATTTAATTATTTTGATGCCTATTGTTTTAATTACAATATGTAAATTTGGTTTAATTTCCGATTTTAAAATTCAAAAGTTTTAATTTTTAGTAGAAACTTTTTAATTATTATAGTTTATACAGTAGTTAATTACGTAAGTGAGTTTAGAACATCAACAATTTTCGAAAAGAATAAAACGCAAACTATGCCGAATTATATCATTTTATTAACGTTGATTTGCCACTTATTGCGTGGGTAATCATTCATTCTTTCATTCTTCTAGAAGGTAGTCTCTTGCAATTCTTGTTTGACCTATCAATCAACATTCTATTGATTTTTATTATCGAGTTAAAAGAAAACTAAAGAATAACAGGTTAACTTCTATCAATAGAAGGACACTGCAAAACATTGTTAATGCCTCGGGCTTTTTTCTGATTAGAATGGCACTTTGAGGTTTTTGTGTTCCTCTGTAAAGGGTTACAGATTGTGTTGGCGCAATACTGATGTCATCCATCATAATTCACTCTCTCATTATTATAATTTTTTTACTTCTGCGCTGCTCTCTTTCGAAAATTTTGAAGATGTTTTTGTTCTTCTTCTAAATGTGACCTTAATCTGAAGTGACAAGCCTTGCTCCGTTTCTTTGGTCAATCGTTACACTTGACCCGTATTTTAAAGGCAGAAGAATTAAAAACATTTATTATTATTATTATTTTTTTTTTTGCATAGTATTTTCTTAAATTGCCACATTTTCAAATTAAACAATATATTTAGAAAATAGTTTAATATTCTTAAAACTTATATAATATAACGATTCAGTTTATATTATTAGCATCTGGCACAGATGGTGAAATTAAACACAAATTTACATAAATTACACTATAATTAAATCCAACATTAGCGCTATTTATGAAAACATTAATTGCTTATTTATTATTTATTAAAATATCCGGTTACCGTTTTAACTGTTTTTTAATTAATTTTATTTTATAAAAGTAACGCGATATTAAAAAATTAATTTGTTAATATGTATTATTTTTTTAAATGAATTATAAAAATTTTTCGTAGTTTTCCTACTTCATCATCAGTATAAAATTTAACCAACTAAAACTATATAATACTTCGACATATTAATGCTTAAATAATGATTTTGATAATGCTATTATTTATGTAATAATATATTTTGAATCAGAAATTTATAAAAGTATTATTAATTTAATAAAATTAACTATAAATAATTTTAATTCTGAATATTGTATTTAAGTTTTATTTTATTAATGCTTAGTAAATCGGATAAAATATCACGATATGATCTTGAAATTTTTCGAGGAAGTGCTATAAATTTCTTTTATAATATTTTTTTTTGTTTTTAGATTAAAATAATGTGTAAATTTAAAAATATATTATCACAAAGTTTGTTAAATTTTTAGCAAAAAATTTGAAAGGACAGCATAAATTTTTATAATTTTTTTGTGAAAATTGAATAAATATATATATGTTGTTTGATTGACAAACAGATGTTATTTCTCACTTAGTTAATTTCGACATCCGTGCCAGATGTTTTTAAGTTACTGTATATAAAATTGATTTAATTTAAATAAATAGCATTTCTTGATTGATTCGAATATATTTTGAAATACTGTAAATAGTTATAATGAAGTAGTTTGAGAATGAGCTATAAAAATAAATTGCATGTTTGTTTATTAAGTTTAGTTTAAAAACAAATAGGGAAAGATAAGTGAAAACATCAATATAAACATGTTCACTGTGCAGTCTCTCTTAAACGAGAATGTATTACTTCTTTTTGTTAATACATTAGTGTTATTCTTCTTGGAAGATTTGTTTTTTTAATTATTTTTGTATTTTATTAATGAAATCTTCATGAAGAATATTTAATAATAAGATGAATTTTATCAGAAGGTAAACTTAGTCACTTCCTTGCGGCGTATATTCATGTTGTTTTACGACCTCCCCGGACGTCCGTTTGTGAGGTCGTTGCACCACTTCCCTCTCTGCGCAGTCAGTCATAAAGTGTTATGTGCTTGAAGAATAGAAGAGCACGTGTTACGGACAATCCTGATGATCCATAATTCAAAAACCAGTAATAAGTTGTTGGAAGTGAATGAGGTTTCTTAAGTTGTTTAAATCGGCATGATAATGGTAGATCGTGATATAGATTTCTGTGCGCTAAAAGTATAATTTTCTCATATTTTATAGTTAGTTAGATAGTAATAATTTAAATTGATCGTATAGATTAAACAATACCCTTCTTCTATAAATAAGTAATGATTTAGTTTATGATCAAAATAAAATAATTAGAAAGGTAGATAGCATTTTTATCCATTAAGTCATAGAGTTGTTATTGTAACCTCCTTGGAAACACGTAATTGACAACTGGATCATTTAGTCAGTTACTGTCAATAGGTTGAATGCCCTTGGGTTATAGGCCCTATATTTTTCTAGTGGGATTTGAGTGTGACAAGTAAAATTGCTATCCTAGTTAATGTTTTACATAACAAGATTTATTATTTACTGTTCTGAATTTTATAATTTATTAAATTATCTTCTTTTGCATATGGCAAAAAAAATTATATACTATTTATTTTGTGGTTGTATATTTGCCTAATCCAGAGATTTATTTCCATTTTGGATTATCTAATAGTCATCTTGTTATTTGAGATGTCATCAAATAATGGATCAAGAACTAAAATATGCATATTTGTAAATATTTGTGAACTATATTATATTTCAAATGGATTTAAAATTCAAAAGTAAAATGCCGACTAATGGAAATGGTGAAGATGATTGTTCTCGCAAGAGAAGTTCTCATAATAGAAAAAGAAGCCTAACTTTATCTTTACCAATTACGCTTTCATGTTTAATGAATTTGAAGGTAAGTAAACGATTTAATGAATCTAGTTATCATTATAAATTCAAAATGTGAATAGTATATTGTGCTTATTTAAATTTTGGAAATGAAAAATCAGACAGTCAATTAATAGTAATTAAATATTGCAACAGAATTTAATTATTTAAAATTTTTTAGATTTTTACAAAAACTTATTTTCAAATTTTATTATAATATGCATTTTCAGTAAATTTAAAATTCATCATCTTCAGCTTTCTATTTTAAATATTGTTTATAAATCTTAAATTGATAAAATTTTAAAAATTATATACAGTGTGAGTGTCTGTGTGCATATATAAATATATATATATACACAGTATTTAACATTATATACAATTAAAATGTGTTTATTAGTCGATGTACAACAAGAAAGAGTTTAATATGTAATACCTCACCTACTTTACCTCGTTGTCATTCGCCTATATCGCAAGGTAATTTATATTAAAAGTTTGTTTATAGAAAATTAATCATTTTAATAAATTTATTAATATAATATAATAATTTTGTTTGAATTTATAATTGATTTCATAAGAGCAATAAAGTTATTATTTAAACTAAATTTAATAAATATTTTTAAATATGTATATAATTAAAAAATATTTTGAACATTTGTGCTAGAATTAATATTTTATGGATTAAAATTAATTTTTCTAATATTTGTGCTACTTTTTTAATGAAAAATACTGAAATATTTATTTAATAAATGATTTGTTATTTACTTCAATAACATTTTTAAATGACATAATTTAATTATATTTGCTTAATTAAATATATCAAAAAGCATTTTTCCTGATCATTTGTTTTTTAAAGGAAGTCCACTAGATAGTCCTCGGAATATGTCACCAAGTCAGCATTTTGCTTTTGTTTCAGCAAAAAGGTAATTTATATAGTTCATACAAGTGCAGTTTGATTAATTAATTTCATTATGTCAGGCTACAATTTATTATATAAAATTTGCTTATTAGTTTTTATAAATGGAAAATATTTTTACTAAGAACAAAATGGTTATTGAGTTATTACCTCATATGTCTTATCATTTTGGATTGTTAAGTTGATTGATTGACATGCTTAATAAATTATTAGAATAGTTTTATAAATTAGTGTTCATATTTTCTGTTTATTTAGGGGTGATGGCCGAAGATGGTCAGTGGCCTCGCTTCCTTCCTCGGGATATGGGACTAACACTCCAGGCAGCTCAAATGTCTCGGTGAATATGCATTCTGATCTTGTTTCTTGTAATTGATTACTTAATTTGTTTTGTTACTGTTAGAAATTAAAATTAATTTATTATTTTAACACTATATTTTTAAAATAGGTCATTTCTTATTAATTAAATTAAAATTGGAAAATTATTAAATTTAATTTCTTACATTTATTTTTCTAATTTCATTATATTTGATTTTTTTATTTTTATTTTAAATTTTTATTATTTTACATTACACACTAAATCATGCTTTTATCTTTTTACTCCTAAAAATTATTTCAATCAATAATTTCATTAAAATATCATTTTTCTATATTCTAATATTTTCTTCCCAGTATCTTTCCTTCTGATATCTTTGTAAATTAATTAATAAAATGAAACCAAAATAAGTTTTCAAGATTTACTTAATATGGCTCTTATATTTATTCCATTCTTGTAAATCAGTTTCTATCTATTATTAATGAAACACAGACACAAACATTCACCTAATACCATAAAATGCACCTACTTTTTCTGAAGCCCACTCTGTCCATCTCTCCCAAGTCTCAGTGTTCATCACAGGAGAAGTTGCATCCTCTTCCTAATCAATCAACTCCTACACCTGATGAAAACAACCAAGCTTCACATTTCAGTAGTAATGAAAGCAATCTTGGATTTGAAGAAGATGGGCAGCGATCTCCTTTGATACGTCCTCGATCTCGTAGCCTTAGGTGAGAAAATCATTATAGTTTTGCAAATTTTATCATATAATTTGTACAGAAAATACATAGTTTTATGAGTCAATAAAACTTTAATAACTTTTGGATATATTATAAATGTATATACATTAGTTGTTATTGAAATATTCATACATAACTTAATATAGTATAAGTACTATATTAAATATAAATAGCTGCAATTACATATTTATATTATTAAATTTTACTAAGTCTCATAAAAGCTGTGTATTTTCTATATAATTTGAAGAACAAGTCTTTCTAATATCAAAATACATGTTATATACTTTCGCTTCTTACTATTAATTAACCAGTCTTGAGCAGTTGTTTAAGCAAAAAAGTTATATTTTAATACTTGTTAAAGATCTTTCAGCTTAATAAAGCCATCCTCAGTAATTACCAAGTTTGGTAGTTACTGAGGATGGCTTTATTAAGCTGAAAGATCTTTAACAAGTATTAAAATATAACTTTTTCACTTAAACAAATGCTCAAGACTAGTTAATTACTAGTTCCTAATAAGTTTGGATTCATAATAATTTTTGGATTTAGTATTACAATTTTTGTCAATTATATAAATGCTTACTATACTAATACAGGGTGTGCCAGCTAAATCCGGACAAAATAAACAATTTAATTAAACAAAATTTTATCTAGACGTTAAGTGGTTAAAATAGTCCTTTCAAAAATGTAAATTAGGGCTTCATTAATAAACTTATTAATTTATAATTTTATTTGGCAAATCAAAATTATTACCTTTTTCCTTGTTTCTCTAACTGCAGGATAAAATGTAAGCATCAACACAGAAGTTGATAATATAGATCCAACAAGAATAATGATAAAATGAAACCAAAAATATTTTATCAACCATAAAATCTGAAATAAAAAAACAATATATCGTTAAATTTTAAATAAATATATAAATATTTATAATAATTTTAATTGCAAAAATGTTTAATATAAATTTAGCTATTATAGAATAACAGTAATTTAAAGTTTATATATCAGGAGCACAGACAGGACTTTTATGGGAATTAAACTAAGAATTGAGAGTGAGTACTATTTAACATCATGTCATTTGTGTATGCATGTATCTAAATTAACTTTGTGTTATGAATTTTTATCATCCTGCAATTGGCTTGTATTTTGTATAAATTATCCATATAATTTAATATAGATAGTTCCTGATTGTGTGAGTTAATTTATTTATGGAGTGCACTCATAAAATAAGAATTCAAACTAAGAATCAATTTCTCGTAGACATAATGTTAAAAATAGGAGTTCCATTC
Source organism: Olivierus martensii (assembly GCA_000484575.1). NCBI lineage: Eukaryota > Metazoa > Arthropoda > Arachnida > Scorpiones > Buthidae > Olivierus > Olivierus martensii. The sequence continues at coordinate 125,860 of AYEL01069554.1, forward strand.
TTAAAAATAAAAAATGATCATAATAAAATTAAGTAAATGTCAACAAAATCAATATTAAACAATGATTTATTTATCTAAGAAAATAAAAAATAGCTTTAAAATCATGCAAATTATAACAATAGAAATTATTTATGTCATATAAATACAGTGGATGATACAAACTGTTTGGATAACGAACACTTTCACAAAATATTTTTTTGTTTGGATAACAAACACTTCACAGAACAAACTGTGGGATCTGCATGGTAAAGCTTGGATTACCATCTTGGAGGATCTGGGTCCCATTCCTCCAATTTTTCAGGAGGGTCAGGCCCAGTCCATTGAACTCTTTCACACATTTGGTTGACCCCATCATAGGTGTTGGCCAGCCTGTGATGTGGTCTATAAGTGGCCGCTGCCAGATAAAAATATTTCATGAGGATACGGAGGCTTAACTAACCTAACAGAATGGCAGGCTTAGGCCTTGCACGTTCATGGATTTATGGGTAAGAATGGGAGAACAGTGGTGTTTCCCAATTAAAATGAACTTGAAGACAACTTAAAACAAATCAAAGATTTATTAAAGAAGGTAAGAGAGAGAACAATTTTTTGGTGTTAGAATGGCACCCGTACCAGGTTAAGGTCAACAGGCTTAAACAAATCAAAGATTTATTAAAGAAGGTAAGAGAGAGATTTTACAATATTTATGTTAGAATGGCACCCATACCAGGTTGAGGTCAATAGGCTTGGGGATCCTAGTTAAAATGGCACCCATACCAAGTTAAGGTCAATAGGCTTGAGGATCTCTTGGGGAGATCTACAAATCAAACATTTATTAAAGAAGGTAAGAGAGAGATTTTACAATTTTTTGGTCTTAGATTGCACCCATACCAGGTTGAGGTCAATAGGCTTGGGGATCTCTACCACGGCATCCATACTAGTTTGAGGTCAATAGGCTTGGGGGATCTCTACCACGACAATGCTATTAATCACAAGATCAATAGGCTTAGGGGATCTCTACCATGACAATGCTATTAATCACCAATAGGCTTGGGGATCTTAATCATGACAATGCTATTAATCACTTTAGAATTTTTTGGTCTTAGAATGGCACCCATACTAGGTTGAGGTCAATAGGTGGAGATCTCTACCAAGACAATGCTATTAATCACTTTCGAAAATTTCTGAAAGAATCTCTACAATAGTGGTTCTCAACCTTTTTTCTTTTGAGGAACACTTTTTAATGTTTTGAAATTTGGCAGGACAAATATTTTAAATAATAATTTAGATTTACAAACGAATTTTTATTAACAGATTCATATATATATCCTTATTTGTTACATTAAGATTACAGACATACTTGTACACAGTATCATTAAATGGCATATTCAGTTATAACGCCATCTGTAGATTTTGTCTTTTTAGAGAAACTATAATTTTAATTTCTTAATTTTTAAATTATGAATAACAAAGATTTTACAACTTTTTAATCTTAGAATGGCACCCATACCAGGTTGAGGTCAAATAGGCTTGGGTCGAACATTGCAATTTATATATAAAGATGTATTGTGTGTATTGTGTAAGACTATAAATATTGAATATTGAAGCTAGTAATTCAGACTGGGAAATCCCGGGATAAAAAAAATTTCCCAAAATTAATCCCGCAGCCAAAATCAACTGGGATCCTGGGATTCCAGAAATCCTAGGAAACAATCCCTAGTAAGGACAGAAGAACAGTAGTTTTTCCTGACTAAAATGAACTCAGAGACAACTTAAAACAAATCAAAGATTTATTAAAGAAGGTAACAGAGAGATTTTACAATTTTTTGGTCTTAGAATGGCATCCATACCAGGTTGAGGTCAATAGGCTTGAGAATCTCTACAATAGTGGTTCTCAACCTTTTTTCTTTTGAGGAACACTTTTTAATGTTTTGAAATTTGGCAGGACAAATATTTTAAATAATAATTTAGATTTACAAACGAATTTTTATTAACAGATTCATATATATATCCTTATTTGTTACATTAAGATTACAGACATACTTGTACACAGTATCATTAAATGGCATATTCAGTTATAACGCCATCTGTAGATTTTGTCTTTTTAGAGAAACTATAATTTTAATTTCTTAATTTTTAAATTATGAATAACAACAAAAAATTTTGGCTATCACAGAAATTCGAGGGTTAGATTTTTCTAACAATACTCTGTTTATAAGAATCGGTACAGTGGTTCGACTGCAAAAGGAATATTCAGCCAACCACATTTCACTATTAATATATATGATTATATAATTACATACATACAATTCTTATACATACATACATACAATTCATTCTTAATTTTTCGTGGCACACCATCAAAGGTTTCGCAGCACACTAGTGTACCGTGTCACAGTGGTTGAGAACCACTGCTCTACAAGGACAATGCTATTAATCACTTCCAAAAAATCCTGAAGAAGAGAGAAAAGTCACTACAATGCTATTAATCACTTCCGAAAAATCCTGAAGGAGAGAGAAAAGCCATCGACATTGAACAGATTTTTTAACATCCCACAAATGGAAAATAAACATGATAGATGAAAACACAAGACTGTGTATGTATATATTATTGTTATTACATATAAATAAACATAAGAAATTATATAATTATTTATTTATTTATTTTTTGGTCTCTAGAATGAATTAATCAAATTCCCATAAAAATTTAAGGAAAACTGATGATCAGTTAACGAACAATTCGGATAGCGAACATCATCTTTGAACAGATTATGTTCATTAACCGATCACCCACTTTACTAATTTTTATCCAATCTTTATATAAACTGTACTTAAATTATATGCAAATTAACCAAATTCCCATGAAAATCTATGGTAAATCAATGATTGGTTAAAGAACAATTTGGGTAATGAAGATTGTCTTTGAACAGATTATGTTCTTCATCTGATCACCCATTGTATTTTGAATCTTCACTTAGTGCATTATAGCATTATCCAAACAGTGAGTTAAAATATAAAAAAATAAAATTAAAATGTACAGAGAAAGTTTTGCCATAATGAGGAAATTGAAATTCACACCCTAATAACATCAATCATCCTGAATTGCAGATTCAAGACATTGATCTATGCTTATAGATCAATGTCTTGAATCTGCAATTCATCAAGGTATTGTAAGCTTTGTCAATAATAGTACAATATTATCTATATTAAAAATCAATAAAAAATAGCATTATTCATTATATTAAATAATAATAGAAATTTTATGTGGCATTTAAATTGTGTATTATAAGTATGTTTAGAAAAATATATTAATATTTATAATTTATTTAAAATAGAATTAAAAAACTTTATTAATATATATCTAAATTTAAAATTGTATAATACGGATATCCCTCCTATAACATGGTAGATAGGTTCCTAAAAAACACAGTGTTGTGTGAAATTGTGTTATATGAGACCTGGAGTCAATACAAAAAATGAGTTACATTCCCAATCTAATTAACAACAAATAACTTTAATTCCACCTAAGAAACTTAATTTTTCTTTAGAATATTAATAACCCAAAACAAAAAGAGAAAAAATATATATGTAAGATCCTAAAAAAACAATCATATATATTAATAATCAAACATGGCTGGCTGGCTGGCTGGCTGCTGGCAGGATGTCTCTTTTTCAGTCGAACCACTATACCAATTTCTATAAATATGGTATCGTTAGAAAGGTCCAATTTTTGGATGTCTGCGATAGCCAAAAATTATTTTCATTATTTATAATTTAAAAATTAAGAACAAAAAATTGTAGTTTATATTATTGCCAATAGATGGCGTTAAGTGTTAGCATCATAGTGATAACATATGGCTTAACTGATTTCTTAACACCACCAATATCTGTCACGATAATGTCATGTCGTAGCGATGATGACATCAAATATTATTACACTAATATGACGTCACAATATATCAGTTTTGTTGTGCCATGATGGCATCACAAAGGGGACTGCTTGGAGGATTGTCATCACCGATGCGAAATACATTGGAATCCATTAATTTTGGGTCCAATTTTAATGTTAATTTAGCCAGCATACATATCAGGATAATGTAATCGCGAGTCACATTTTATTTAGCATCATACGACAATAATCCTAAATTACATATCTCTGATACCAAAAATACTAAATGTAATAAAATATAATGTAATAAGCAAGTTTTCAATGAAATGCCTCTGTTTTTAAATTATATGAAATATAAAAAACTTATATATTGAAAATCCATCAAAAATATTTCTAGAATTTGGCTTGTATACTATAAAAATTTCTTTCATCCAACAAATTCTGTGATGTCCAGAATCCACCTTTTCTGCATATTTAATTAAAATGTGGTATTGATAAAAACCTAACTAAAACATGTTATTGATAAGAATAGCATCATTTCTATACTTTTCTTTTGCATTGAATTATTAATTAATTTAAAAGATCCATTTTCTAACTAATTAAATTATCTTGTATAATGCTTAATGGATTTAATGCTGTCACTTATACTGCCAATTTGGCATACAATATGCTAGTTGGTTCCTCCTTATCCAATCTCACATTATCTGACCTCCACTATAAACAGTTACATTTTTGTACAGTTAAGACTGAAAAGAAAAAACAAATAAAAAAGAATAATTCATTCAGAAGCAGAAAAAACTGTTTAAAATTAGAATAAGATATATCAAATAAAAGATAATTCATTTTTCACTGATATATTTCTTATGAAAAATGGTGTAATTTTGTTTAAAAAACGAATTTAAATCAAAAAGACAAAATGAAAATTACTGATTTGGTTTAATAAATCTTTATATACAATACCTTATGTAAATCAAATCATATATATATCTGGGCATAAGTTATGTATACTAGTGGATCACAAAGACCATAAGATTAAAAACAGCTATATTAAGACATAAATCACATGGTAAAGCAGTCATTTACCATGTTGTAAAATCTGGATTCAATTCTGAATCCTACAGCTTCTTCCTTTCTCAGGAGGGATCTGGCTCCTTAACTAAAATTAATCTTACAGAAATGTGGATCTACAAATGTTGGATCTATTTAAATTGGAGATTTTCTGTACATAATTAATGTCCTCCACCTTGCTAACTTCTCATTGCCATATTTTAACAATAACAAAACTAAAATTAACAATATTTCCAGAACTATCATCAAATATATTAACAGCAAAATATAACAGGTTGGATGGATATCCTTTTTTGCAGTGAATCACTGTACCAATTACTATAGATTATCATTAGAAAAGTATAATACTTGAATTTCTGCAACAGCTAAAATTTTTTGCCATTATTAATAATTTAAATATTACGGAATAAAAATTAAATTAAAATTATAGATCTTCTAAAAAGGCAAAATTTGAAGGAGGTTCTATAACCTAATAATGGCTGCCATCTAATGATTCCCTATAAGAGTTCAGAAAAATTTTTCTAGTATACTCCAAGGTTAAGATTAAAGCAAGATTTCTGCTCATTCATATGAACAGGAATCTTACTTTAATCATTTATATGTCTAGTTATTATAATTTATGATAAAATAATAAGAATTTGAATTCATATTAATAGTTCTGATGATAATATATATAATTTTAAAATATTTTGGAAGAAAATTAAAGCTTTCTTATACCACAATTTATCAATTTTGGACAAAATTTATGATTTTTTTTAATTTTTCATATAATTCTGATGTTTGCAATCATTCTTGATGTAAATAAATTAATGTCATGTAAAGGTTCTTATTAGCTATTCATACTATTTCATATTGATTTCCTTTTGATTATTAAAAAATACCAAATGTGCAGCTAGGTTTATCATATTCAAAAGTATAAAATTAGATCAATAGAGAATCACTGAATTAGAGAATAACTGTAGTCCTCAGTTACAGCACAGTTATCTTATAAAGTGGGTTGAATTCTTATCCTGCAAACCTGTGTTATAATCAGGGAGCACTGTTCATCAAAAGAATTAATTTATTAAAATTGTTCCATATTGCTAATGGATTAGCCATATATAACAGTAATAAATTTATTTGGAAATTAAAATAAAATTTAATTTCAATAAATAACAGTAATAGATTTAATATTTTTATATTGTAAGATTAATTTGGCTTTAATATGGAACAATCAGTATTCTCATCAAAGAATAAAGATGTATTTGATAACCATTTTATAGATTTTAAGTGCATACTATATACAGTAGGTCCTTGTTTAATTCTCAGGGTTAGAATGTGACGAATCAAACCCAAATCTTTTCTTTATATCTACTTATTTCTTATTATATTTATTTATTGAATGTTTTATTTGAGTTAAGCATAAAGATACTTACACTACAAACTCAAACTTTCAAAATCAGCAATAAGAAACACAATGGTTTCTTGTTGCTGATTCATCCAATCTCAGAACATCACTGCTGGATAGAGGATGTTGTAATTGAGTTAAAAATTGTCTCTTTTTGATGGAATTGTAAAACATTATAAATATAATGTTAAATATTGTTATTGTAGAGATGAATGATATGTAGTATTTCCAGGCAGAAATTCCTTCCCGCCTATTCTCGGGAATTTTTTTCGTTTTCCTGTTCCCGAATCCCGATAAAAGTTAATCAAGAAATCAGGAAAATCAGCTCCTAGAACCCAGTAATACTTACAATGTACCTTTTAGACATTTTCCCTATTTATCGCTATTTAAAGTTACATTGTATTACAATATTATTCTCTACTAGAAATGCACAGGCCACACCAGAATCAGATAACACATGACCAGCTAATTTTAGCTCTTGTAAATTGAGCACAATTCATTATGAAGAACAGAAAACAGTTTGCATTTACACAAAAAATATTTTCACAACCCAGGATTTGACTACAAAGTCATCAGGTGAACTAACTAAGGAAATCTAAGCTAACTTACCTTAATATGACATTGTAGTCAAATCCTGGGTTGTGAAGATAAATATCTCTCTGTGTAAACACAAACTGTTTCTATTCTTCACGATGAATCGTTTCCCCAAAAGTGACAGCCGATACGATCAATTCCACATTCGATCAGTTTGTTTGTGGCTGACGATTGTGATGTATGTTAATACATTGTGTGAAAACTCACTATATGCTATAAGGTTTGGTTAAATAAAGTTTGCATTAATTATGTTGTTTATATTTTGAGAAAACCTGAAATATAATAGAAACCTAGCCAAAGTGATGCCATAGTGACCACTGTTTAGTGCTCAGGGCAAAAGATGCAGCAATTATGAAATTCTGGTCAAACTCCATTTAGGAAATTTTATTTACTCATTTTTTGCATTGACCTTTTACATATAGGAGTGTCTCGAAACCTCTGAAAGACTGAGCTGGGACCACGAATCCTGGTCGCCCACCTTCTGTTTATTAATATTTACTGTTATAGCCATTATCACAGATTATCAACAAAAATTAAATAAAAAAGATTATTTTGGGAATTCTTGAGAATTCTTGGGAAATACAATTTCCCGTTCTCAATTTCCGAAGGTTCCAAAATGTTGGGAATTTGGAAACACTAATATGATTGTCAGTAATAATATGTGAGTGAAGAAAATAGAAATCGTCTGATAGATTTATGTAATTGAGTTTAAGTCTAAGTCTAACGTATAAGTTGCTTATAAGAGAATTTCAACCTTGACTGAGTTTGAGGTGAATGGAATTGAAACAATGAACTAGACTTAGAAATATAGTGGTACCTCAGTAAACATCCTTAATCTGTTCCAGATCCTTGGACTTATACCAAACAGGATATACCAAATGAATTTTTCCCATAAGAAATAAAGGGAAAATGATTAATCCGTTCCCATGAAAAAAAATCCTATTATTATTGGCATATTATACATTGATGGATATGTATAAAATAATTTAAACACTGCTTAATACTAAAATACATAAATACCAAAGCAATTAGATGAAATAAATGAAAATTTAACATTTGCCAATTTAATAGAGTCTTTGTTTTTCACAATCATAAATACCATCGTTCTCAGCATACAGTATGCAGCAGCCAAGTCCCAGATATCCATGTCACCTTCATGCTTTTCAACAATTTTTTTTTTCACCTCCATGGTGATTCTAACCATTTTCTTCATTGCTTGGCTCTTCTCATTAATGGTCTTAGAACTCATGATTAATGAATTTATTAAAAATTTATGTGAAAAAACACAAAATCATGTGAAAATTCACAGAGAGTTATAGCGCAGATTGTTCACTGGATGATAGCAATTGGCATACTGATGTTCGTGCACAATCGTGGCATTGTCTTGAGAGAGGTAAATAAGGGTAGCTATTTACTTTTATATTCAAGCACTATCAGTAGTTGAGTCTATTATGTTTTGCTCAGTAGCTAACATTTTCGGTATTTATTATACTATCTTCAGGCTACATCTAAATCAATCTGCGTTCTTTATTCTATAACGTTCTATTCGAAAAACAAACTTTTATAACAGGTATAAAATAAAATAAAACAAATTAAAAATAAAAAAATATTTTTTTATTTTTTTATTGTTATAAAAGTTCATTTTTCAAATAGAACGTGATAGAATAAAGAACGCAGTTCGATTTAGATGTAGCCTGAAGATGGTATAACTTAAACTCAATTACATAAATCTAAGTCTAACTTATAAGTTGCTTATAAGAGAATTTCAACCTTGACTGAGTTTGAGGTTATTGAGCAAAACATAATAGATTCAACTGCTGATAGTGCTTGAATATAAAAGTTAGTAGTATGAATAAGAGTAGAAGTAGTAGTTTAAGAGAGAAGTATGAAAATAAGGGTAGCAGGTGGTATCATGACTCACCCAAGTCACGATACTGTTCACGAAGTTCTAACCCCAAGTTGTATACAAAGCAAACTTTTTCGCGTCCAAACAGGACATACACCAAGTTGGACTTATTCGAAAGCAGACACATACTGAGATATCACTGTATATGAATTACAATCAACCAGTTAAGTATTTTCTTATAGCATGAATGGAGGCTTAGCAGTTTAATTTAAGATCTCTTTTGCTATTTGGATTGTTGTTTTTTTGGATTTTTGGCTGCTAATTAAACAAGTTGGTAAAATAACTTGTGCTTTATTATTATTATAATAAAGCTTGTTAACACTTCTATAAGTGTCTTTATGGAACTAATAAACTATTTTTTTATTATTTAATTTATTTGTTTGATAGTTATTCTATTCCTAGTTAACTATACTAACATATTTTTGTCCTTTTGATTCCAACACATATTCATGATTTTGTTAGTTATAGTATTAGAATGACTATTGTTTCAGAAATTAGTTTTCCAGTAGAAGTCCTGGCCAGGCAGACTTTGGACTTATTGCAGAATTGTTATCCATTAAAATTGTTGGTTTATCAAAGTTACAACTTTGCAAGATTCCCGTAAACTTTAACAAAACAATGTTAATTTAAAATGTAACTTTAACTAAAACAATGTTAATTGAAATCAGAACTTCCACTGACCTAGTGTTGTAAATCACAGCTACATTCCTAGATTCTTATATTAGAAGAAATAATATTTGATATTATTTGATTCATTTTATTCTATTATTGAACAATAATGAAATGAAAGGAACCATAATATGATTTAATTGCAGCCAGATGGCCGAGTGGTAACACATTGGCATGCCACACAGGAGTACCTGGGTTTGCATCCCATGAAAAGTTTTTCTGGGATTCTGGGCCCAGTCCAGTGATCCCCATCCAGCTCCTCTCCATGGTATGGGTGTCGCCTGTGGTTGGAACTTGCCCTGCCACTTAATAATCTCAGATTAGAAAGGGGTGTAAAAATTAAAAAATATATATATATGATTTAATTGTAAAATTTTGCATTAGTTATAAATCATACCTTACAAGTAAAGAAAATTATTTTATAATAAAAGATAGCTTAAAATTTGCAATGTTATGTCCATGATGACTTTTTTAACACGTTTTCATTCATTTCACAAATCACTAAGAGGCTATGCAATTCCAGGCTCTATAACAGGTCATCAATACTCATAGAGGTTTACTATTTGCAAGTCAAAATGAATGACCTGCCAACTGGTGTCTATTGGCAAAACTATTGATAGTAGTATAGTGGACTGGTTGCTGTCATTATACATATGTTATAAGTGAGTATTACTATGGATTTTGTAAGACTAAGAATAATAATATAAGTAATCATTATTGTAGTATACCACAATGCAAGAGCAAATAATCAGTGATAATTTCTTTATATCGACTCTTGAAAAATATCAAATTATAAAAAAAAATGGCTACATATATTGAAGTTTGGAAAGAAAGCACCAAATAACACTTTTATTTGTTCTTAAAACTGATTACATTTTACTAAGTAATAAAGATTGCACAAATAAATAACATCTAGTTGTAAATCTAAGAATAATGGTTAACTATTAATTGTAACTCTGTACTATTGATCTATGTTTACCATTTTAGTAGTAAAGAAAATGCCCTTCCTCCAGTTTCAGGTTTTACCAAACCAATAAAATCTTTAGCTGTACAAATGACAATTCTTTATTATTAACTTTATAAGTAGATAAACATAAATAAGAATAAAGATATTTACAGTTTAAGTACATTTTTAATCAATTCTTAAAACTATGCAATTGAATTTTTTTCCTTGTAGATATTAAAAGTTGAATGAGTGCATGAATTCCTCTTTAAAATTTCTTATTAATTGCATTTATTTACAATTATTTAAATTAATAATGCAAATAAGTCAATTATTGAGAGAAATAGTACTTCAATAAATAAAGGTTTACAGAAGTACAGTATTTTGGATATTTCTAACTTTGCCAGCTACTTTGTTATCTGATAATTTATAATTTATTAATAAATTACTAAATAGCATAATTGTGGGAAAGGTCAAATTGAAAACATGAATAATTAATCCTATCTTCTCAAATTTTTTTTCATTAACATCTCTCATTTAAAAATTAATAGGAAGTTAAATTATAAAATTATTAGAATATAAATTTTCCATTAATGTAACTATAAACACAGAAATAATACTTCTATATTTAATCCTATTCATTCTGTTTAATTCAAGCCAAAACAAATTTTATTCACAATATTAAGTGATCATGAGCCTTGTTTTGAAACTAAGCATTATTATTTATTTTTTCTTATTGAAAAAAGAATAAATATGAAGTCATACTGATAAATTTTTAATTTTTTTAAATAATCAAATATATCAAAAGTTGAACTTTGTTGATGAGCATCACTAAAACAATTGTTTACTCTCAGTATCTCTCTTATCTGTGTTCCTATGTCTGTGCTTATGCTACTTTTAACCACCATATTGAAAAAATCGTTATGCCCTCTATAGTCTCTTTTTGTTCGCGAATACAGGATATGAATCAAAGAATCTGGCAAGAACCTTTCATAAAAAATTTCTTAGTAGTGAGCTCTTAATTTGATCGTGGGTCTTCTGATTGAAAATCCAAAGTATTTCCATTTAGCCAATCCAGCCAAATGTCCTATATACCATATAGTTTAATTAATATATTGCTCATAGATAATATTAGTAATGTTCAGATAAAATATGGTTATTTTATTTTTTATAACTGGTATAGATCATTCAATTTGCTTTAATCACTACTTAAACTCTTATACAATATTAACAATTTAAATATAGCACTAGTAGCTGAGACTTTATTTAATAACATTAAATAAAATTTTTTCTCAACTGCTACTACTGCTATATTTACCGTATATACTCGTGTATAAGCCGAGGATATTTTCTCAAAAAAAATTTTCTGAAGTGGGGGTCGGCTTTTCTTTTTGCTAGAGAAATTGAAATAATAAGCAAAACCATAACTTATTGAACGTCTCCTGAAGACCAGGAAGGAAATTTTGCAATAATTCATTTAATACGATACCAGATAAAATTTTATTTTACCCCAATGCGATCGAGCACGTTGCGCCACCGACTCCAACCTGTGTCTATATACCGTAATCAGACAGGCGACACCACGCAGCCTGATACGACGCAACGCAAAAACTCAACAATCAATCAAGAATCTTACCTAGGAGATTTGAGTGAAAATATATATTTATTTTTCATTATTATTAATTAAGAATGTTTTAATTCATTTGCTAGTAATTGATAAATATTTATTATATTTAACTCATCGATGATTTAAAGTAGATTAGAAAGTAACTAAAATAATGTTTAAAATAACGAAAAAATAATAATTATTTAAAATCTGTACTGAAAAATAACTAGTCTATCAAAAAAGTTCATCGTAAGCAAAATCAAAACTTCAAAATCGCACGCTTAATGTCTACAAATCACGTTGCACACGTCATCCTAAAGGCACACTTGGGAGCCGTGACGTAGACGTATTTTAAAGGAAAGTTTACTGTGATAATATGAACTTTTTTTAGAAAAGTTATTCAATTACAGCAATAAAAAGAAAATATTTTTATATAAATTATAAAAATTTATTACTATTCGTTAACTTGATATTTTCTGAAGTTACGTCATCCTAACGTAATGTCATACACCGACATCAATCTTGCTTCCGAGTAAAATTTTACTTAACCTGTTGCAATTGAGCACGTCGTGCCACCGAATCCAACCTGCATTTATATAAGTGCATCAGATAGGCGACACCGTGCTGCCTGATGTGCCACGACGCAGAAATTCTTGACAATAATCCAAGAATCTTATATAGGCACGCTGTGTTGGATCACTTTAGCCAGATTATCATCGAGAATTTCTGCTTTGCGGCGCATCAGGCAGCACGGCGTCGCGTATCTGATGCACTATACAGTACAAACGCAGATTGGAGTTGGCAGCGCGACGCGCTCAATCGCTTTGGGTAAAGTAAAATTTTATCTTTTAAATTGATACATTGCTGTCTAATATTATAATAATTTATTTTATATATACTATATTTAAAGTTTCAATAAAATATTTATTTTGGCAAATTGCATTAATATATTGGTAACTAAAACAAATATAATTTGATCATGTAATTTATCGTTTTCTAATTTTTATCGAATTTTAAGTATTGATACTAAAGTTTGGGGGTAGGCTTATACACGGGTTACGCATTTTTACCGATTTTCAAACTCTGAAGTTGGGGGTTGGTTTATACACGGATCGGCTTATATACGAGTATATACGGTAAATTGTTAATATCTAGCATAGATTCCCACCTTGTTTTTTCTATTAGGAAGAGAAATATAAGAAATTAGAGAATTATTTTATTTTGTTGCCGTAAACTCTAATTTACTAATTTATTTTTATTTTTGCTAGCAATGTAACCGTGAAACAGCATTAACTGAAGCAACGTTAAATAAGAACCTACTGTCTTTCAAATTTTTTAAATTTTCAATGCATATAATAGCAAAAATTATTTAGAATGCTTCATTATTTAGCCATAATATTAAATGATGAAATTTTGAATTAAATTTGTCAAATAATGTATTCTGTATTATAAAATGTTGTTTTAACTTCAAAAACACCAAGTTTGACGGATCATATATCAACAGGAGTAGCTGTTAAAAGCTTTATCTATAATAATGTATTAAAAAACTATGTTTAGAGAATTTAGTTTTATAAATTAATACAGGTAAATTTATAAGCTATCATACTTAAAGTAGAAAAAACAACTTGCTTATAATATACCACTTAACATATGAGTTCAGAATCCATACAGCACTACGAGCAAGTACAAAATCGTTTTATTACAGTAAAACGTTTTCGGACCCATCACCGGTCCCTCGTCAGTACAACGTTTCCTTTAGATAACATTCCAATACAACATTAACATAGAACATATTTAAAAAGTTCGGTTACAAAGCATTCTATTAAAATTAAATATAACTTTTTAAATATACTGTAATAAAACGATTTTGTACTTGCTCGTAGTGCTGTATGGATTCTGAACTCATATGTTAAGTGTTATAAGAGATGAACTTAAAAATAAAGTTCTTTGAATTTAGTTTTTAAGTTAAAACTATAAAATTTTTTTTGAAATATAATTGAACTGAAAATACAATGTTTTAATATTTTCTAAATATTGATGTTTTAGTATTTTGTAATTTAAAATTTTAAGAAAAAATGAAGTTTAATCTTGCAATACTTTTAATTTAAAATATAAGTTACCTCAGTCCACGTTGTTGCAGATAACACATGACGGATAGAACTTCCTATACTACCATTACCCATGCCATTCTGTGAAGCAATATTTCCATGCAGAGTTAGTGTATCTTTAGAACTTAATGGTGATTCAATTGATTGTGATATAGTCATAGTGTTGATTTCCATATGGGGAAATAATCTAAAATATGCGGTATATTAAAATTTTTCACAATATTACAATTATTTTATTGATATTTATATTTACCCTTCCTCATATTCATAATTTTCAAAAAGTCCTGTTGCATCAACACCAACTATTACAGTACCCTAAATAAATAGATATTGAATTAGAGTTATTAGTAAACAGATATAAAGTTGTTCCTGACTTATGCAATTAATTTGTTCAAAAAATTTGTGTAAATCAAAAACTATAGAAGTCCATCAAAGCTTAAATTTGATATACATGAATGAGCACATTAACAAACGGCATGGCCAAATGAAATTTATGAAATATAATTATATAATTTCTATTTAAGGCCATATTTATGGCCTTAAATAAAAATTTAATGCCATATTTATGGCCTTAAATAAAAATTTAATGCCATAAAGTGATATTTTTACAGTAAAAATAAATTGTTTAATGAATTTTTCATTTGCATTTTATGAAAATTCAATAAATATAGAAGCTTACAAATCTGCATATCTCTGAACCACATAAATCGGAGACTTACTGTATTTTACTTTTAATGCGGCGCTGTGTAAGTGGCATCTATGGGACTCTGAGCCATCTATTCCGGTCTGTAACTTATTAAAAATTTCATAAATACAGCATAGCTAGTTTCAAATTCCATTAATATGCATATTTTATATTCTAAATCAGTATTCCCAACTTTTTTTATTCAGTGACCACAAGATATAACTCACACTCAAGCATTATTTTCTACATTTAATAGCAACTATTTTTAGAAATGGAAAATTTATTTTATATTTTCCATAATAAGCACAAATATACAGCATAATATTAAAATTATTTGCCAAATACTAATTTAAATCTTCCATTAGTTGCATATACAACAGAATTCAGTTACATATATACCTCACTATAACATACTAATTGAGAATGGAAAACCTGTTTTAAATAAAAGTAGGTTAAGTGATATAGGAATTACATTATAAATACTTAAGCAATTGAAAACTAAAGGTTGGCATGGATACATATGCCTAATTTGTGTAGAATCAGATATTTTCACAGTGCTTCATGAAGCATATTATTTGTTTTATATTTTATTTCCATTTTAATTATTATTTAACTTTCAGCATTAATTAATATTTCACATTTATTTGAGTTAACAGTGAAAAACATCCGCTGAAAAAATATGTAGATTAATAGAGTACCACACTATCTTTAAATATTTTTGTCATATTTTTCTTCATCTTTATTTAAAAAATAATTTAACCACTTAATGCCTGAATTTTGATATTAAGTTTAAAAAAAGTTGAAAAAGGTATTTTTT
>AYEL01069556.1:0-50907 GCA_000484575.1 Olivierus martensii
CGACTGGAGAATATCACTTCTCACCCGATCGTAAGTTATCGGAGTTGGCAAATTTATAGTCAACATCGGGTGAGGAGGTCCTTTCTCCGGCCGGGTCCGAAATACTCCGTTCTCCACCATCCCCGAGAACAAAAATAAACACATTTGATGTATACCGCACAAAACTCCGACATCGTGCAGGTGTTCCGAGGGGTCGTGCCAAATTATATGACAGAGGTCGAGATGTCATCTTCCCTGGGAGAGGGGAGAGCGATATTTGTTTATTGACAAAAACTGTAGAGGAAAATCGGGAACAAAGGAGAGTTAGTTGGTTCCTGCCCGTCAGAGAGGACGGTCTCTGTTCGCTAAAGCCATCCATCGGTTAAGTTCGTTGATCTTGTTCTGTTACGTATAATCAGTTCGGACAGTTTAATTCATAGCAGCTACATCTCCTGTGAATTCTATCTGTGTAGTGAACAGTCGATAGAATTGCGAATATCGTCCTCTCACTTCCATTAAGTAGTGTCTTCTACCTCCATTCAAGATCCAACGTCGAAGTGCCCGACCGAAACGGGCACCAGTAATCACGAACTCAAACTGAACTGAACTGTCTCTGGATCAACCAACCCATCCCTTATCTGTAAAGAGAAGTTGTATCCCGACAAGGTCTGGAAGAAAATTATCGGCTGATCCCGTCATAAGAAAGCTTCCCACCGTTGGAGTAATCACCACCTGCTACGAGGTATTGTCCTCCTGACCTAATTGTCGGGTCAGTTAACTGTAAAAATATCTCTCTCTAATAAAAGAAGATGTTTGTGCTTATAAACGTAGTCTCAGTGTCCGTTCTGTCCAGCCTCTCATCACCCGTCCTTGTCTGCGTCACACGCTGCTCTTAGGCTATCCGCCTGTCGGAGACCGCTTGTAATTAATCTAGCAGGCTTCGCGGGCTCGCGGGCCTCACAACAGTGACAAAATCCTGTGTCCCATGGAACAGTAACTTAAACTTTCTAATAAGAAAAACAACAAATATTGCAATGCTAATCTTTGATAATAGTGAAAATATTTTAAAAAATAAACATAACTGAGAATTAAAAAATATATAAATAGAATCTATTTACTCTAAATAATTTAAATTATTATATACTTACTGCAATTGGAATGTAAATAGCAAGAGAATAACCATAAATACTGATGATTTCTAACAAACTGTATTCTGAAAAACTAAAATACCACAGCATCCCCCATATGGCAAGTGGAATCAAAAATATATAACAATATAATGCAGTAGCAGTAAAAGATACTGTGAAAAAAAAAAAAACATTATAAATTTTTAATTTTCATTATAAATAAATATTACACAATACAGGCCATTTCCAATTTGCATAGATCTGACATACATAGATCCATACTTATGTAAGATTAGTTTTAGTTAACAGCTAAGTCCAAACCTAAATCCCTCCTGAAAAACTGGTGTGTCCTACAAGACTTGGAATTGAATTCAAATCTTCCAAGATGATAAGTGACTGCATTACTACTCTACTTATAAGTTTATTCTTTAATATAACTATTTTTATCATTAAATCTTTGTGACATATTAGAACTGTGAAAGATATGCTCTGATATATGATTTATATAGAGTTTTGTGAAATAATCTACTTATCATAAATTGGAAACTGCCTGTATATTAAAAATAATAAAATATTGTAATTGTTAAAATCCTATTTACATTATGATATCGGCAAAGCTTTACAGTTAGACAACTATTGAATCTATAAAATTTTATTTATTATAAGTTCGAAAAAGTTATTTAATTTAAAATTTTATGTTATTCTTCACAAATCGAAACTTTGCACATAAATACTGTTTTTTTAATTTTTCATTACATCCCTTTATAAAAGGAAGTAATTTATGGCTGTTGTTTTCTTTAGATGTGATAACTATTTCTCAAACTCCCTCTCCAAAATTGAATCCGGATTCTCTAACTTCTATAATGACTATAGTAGATGAATAATCTATTATCACATATTCATAAGACAATATCAGAAAATTTGCTTATTTTTATTGGCTATCTTAGATTTTAGATGGATTTTTTTAATAAAGCTAAAAGACTGGATGAATGGAATACACAGAAATGCCCTCACTTGTTATAATAAAGCTATTAGGAAGGTAAAAAGATCTGGAAATGTTTAAAGGCCATAGCAAAAAAATTAAATAATTAAAAAATAGTAATTTCTCATTAATAAAAAGATATTGTACATAATCCATTTCAGTTTCAATAAAAAATTTTTTTTTGAAAAGACAAGACTCAAATCTGCATTCATCCAAATATTATCTTATAGTAATTGAATACCAAACTCATTGTGCTATAACAGCGCTCATTAAAATGTTAATATGAATCAGTATATAAATAACAGAAAACTTTAAGCCCCTTTTTTCGGGAATGCTTGAGAGTTGTGTCATATTACTTTATTATGGATTTGAGGGAGGGTAGTACTATAACATATATAAAAATTGGAGAGAGCCATGATTGGCACTCCCCTGGTTAGTAATATTTTAAATAAACAATTTTATTTCTTTAATTTTCTAATGTGACAGCCAACTTCTATGCTATATTAAAGAAAGCCTTCCATAATTAATTCAAAGAATGGCAAAATCATTGAATGTATGTGTGTGAAAGAATGTATGCATTATGTGTATGCTAATAGATAATGCTTTAATGATAATTAAATTGCTATGTATTGCACTTTATATATAACAGTTTTATATTAAGTAAATAACTGTAGTTCATTAACTAATCTGGAATTTAACTTATTAAAACAAATTTAATTATCATAATTGCTTTTAATAATAAGATGACGAAAAATTTTAAAATTTTACCTTTACGGAAATCATAGTATACATCTGTTGGTTTCAGTCTTCCTATTGAATGCAAATAATCTGCCATATTGCTACTTACTGCAAGAGTAAATGCAAGAGTGGCACAAATCCATATTGGACCTAATGCAAGAAAATCTTATATTAGATATAAATTTAAATTATTTATGAAATAGTAAAAAATTTTTAAGAAATTTAATATTTCTAAATTTTTTAATATAATTCATTATATACAAGGTGAAGAAAAGCTTCATCGTAAAATTTTGTTTACTGATAGGGGGCCTCGAAACAAGTTCGAAAATGTCTTATAAACATATGGTCTAAATGGCACTGATATTGAGTTATAACCCTTTAAAGCTAACCAATCAACATCGAGTACACAAATCGTCACGATGCATTGCGTTGCTAAGATGTGTCGCTCTCCTACTTACTACAGGATAGTAAGAAAGTGATTGACTCATCTTGGCAATGTGACGCGTCGTGACGATTTGTGTACTCAATGTTGATTGGCTAGCTTTAAAGGGTTATAACTCGAAAACAGTGCCATTTAGATCATATGTTCATAAGACATTTTCGAACTTGTTTCGAGGCCCCCTATCAGTAAACAAAATTTTACGATGAAGCTTTTCTTCACCCTGTATATTATTATTATTATTATTGTATATTTATTTATAGGTAAATATTATATTTTAAAAAGTTTAATTTTTTCTGTACAATTATATTTTATTATGAAAACCTTTATTCAGTTTTATTAACTAAAAAAACAATAATGTTGGCTAGGAATTATTAATATTCTTATTAATATAATAACAGAAATAATATTCAAATAAATGAAAATATAATTTTTAGTAACACAAATTCAAATATTTTAACCACCTTATAACCTTATATTTTGGTAATATTTTAACAACTTAGCATTGCCTTAGTAGCTTAAGTTTTAATTAAAGTTCTCATTTTAATTCTCTAACAATTCTGAAATTTTTTATCTTGATATGTATTGCATTTTCTGTTTTATTATTATAACATTTTACATTTCATTATCAAAGTACGCAGCTGTTTTTAGAAAGAATGCACATTTTTTCATGATATAACTGTTTTTCTATATCATACTTTTGTAATACAATAATCTCTCATTTACAATTACAGGTAGACCTTGATTAGTGCAAATAATGGGTTCCACGAATTTCTTGCACTAATCGAAGTATTAACTATATGTAAAATATGGTAATTGGTTCTTGCTTTGTGAAATTCCGACCATTAGCAACTTCACAATGAATAACCACAATACTAACTGTTTAAGAAATATTTATTTTCATATTTTTTACATCGTTGTTCATCATCTAAATCAGTGGTTCCCAGTAGGGTCAATGAAATTTTAAAGAGGGTCAATGATGATCAAGGAGTCTATTGGGGGTCAATAGCCAAATATGCACCGGCGATTGATCGGCATAATCAAGATAAAAATCGCATTGATTACAAAAAATTTATTAATAAAATCGATAATTAATTGTTTATTGATATAAAGCTATATCATGTAATAAAAAAAAAATCATATGAAATATAAGGGAAAAATACACTAAAATTATTTAATATATTTTAAAAACCAATAACATTTCTTAAAATATATTAATTTTTTATGCAATAAGTGCAATATAAAAAAGTAAAATGCAGGAACAATGGTACAAAAAATAATAAAACATAAATCTAATAAACCATTTTTTCCAAAACTTTTGTTCATATTCTTAGTCTAATTGTTATCTTTTAAGTTATTTATGTACAATTATTTATATTATGATTAAACTGTATGCTGTATATTTAAAGAAAAATGTTAGGGGGTTGATGAAGAAAACGATTCTTTTGAAAGGGGTCGATGCTAGAAAAAGGTTGGGAATACCTGATCTAAATAAATAACTTACCAGGATTGCGTCTCAAACCATCATCAAACCAACCGCTAAATCGAAACCAAAATAGCAAATTGAAAGTGGAAGTTGAGCCCCGCCCGGCCGCCAATTCTGGGTCGAGAATTGAGTGGATAGTCCAATTTGCAATTAAGCATTGCAGCTTTATTGAATCAGTAAATTAGTTCCAAATAGAACTAGTTAGCTAAGTTAATGAACCAATGAGAAATTTTTAACAAGTTTTCTACTTGTTTACTAGCAGAATATGACAGCAAAAAATAAAAACAAATTTTTTTTCACAAGTTTAATTTTAAATAAAGAAATCAGATAATAAACAAAAGAAAATAAATAATATGGGTAGCACAGCAGTATAATAAGCAAATAATAGCTAACGGCAAAAAAGCCCATCTTTCTGGTGTTTCACCCCTTCAAAGTCAAGTGATTATTCTTGGACTAGCTCCTAGGCCAGTTTTATTAACCAAAAATTAACATTAATTTGTTAATTGATATCATAAAAGGGGATGGACCTTTGTTAGTAAGACTGGTCTATGCTTACATGCATTAATCAAATATTTGCTCACACTAAGTGTAAAACGGTATCATTTTTAAAATTAATCGAATATTTGCTCGCACTAACTGAAAAATGGTATCAATTTTAAAAGAGGCGAAGCTTTGTTAGTAAGACTGGTCTATGCTTACAACTCGCATTTGACATCATTAAAGGGGACGGACCTTTGTTAGTAAGACTGGTCTATGCTTACAACTCACATTAATGAAAATTTGCTCGCACTAACTGAAAAACGGTATCATTTTTATAAGTCGAAATATTTGCTCGCACTAAGTGAAAAACGGTATCATTTTTATAAGTCGCACTAATCGAATATCGTAACTGAAAAACGGTATCAATTTTATAAGTTGAGATCGGAAGAGCGTCGTGTAGGGTCTATGCTTACAACTCGCATTAATCGAATATTTGCTCGCACTAACTAGTCTATGCTTACAACTCACATTAATCGAATATTTGCTCGCACTAACTGAATCTATGCTTACAACTCGCATTAATCGAATATTTGCTCGCACTAACTGAAAAAAAAAGTATCATTTTTATAAGTTGCACTAATCGAGGCCTACCTGTATGTTATTTTTTTATGAAATTGATGTACAGTAAAATCTGTCAAGTTGGACACCTCTATATGTTGGACACCATTCTATGTTGAACAACTTTTCCTGGAACTGGACAAAAGCATATATTTTACTATATGTCCAAACCTCTATTTCTTGGACACTTCTCTATCTTGTATCTTGAACAACTGTTTGTAATAAGATGGACACTTTTTGATTTTTGGTTGAAATAAAATCTTAAATTTTATTTAGGTTTAGAAGATTAACCAAAGGAATTTGTGAAAGAGAAACTTATAACATTGATTAGTCATTCCTTGAAATGATTGCTGATGACTTAGAAATCCATGATTTACTTATTATGTAAATACAAACACTGAGCATTGAGAAAAATCAAACCAAAACTAGCTATATTATTGCAATAAAATTAAAATACTTGGGCTATAATTGGTTAGTTTTGGTTTGGTTTATACTTTACTTTTTTCTTTGAGAATCACATGCTGTTTCTTCTATTGCTGTGATTAAGTTTTCCTTAGAGATGTTAAAAAGCAGTAAAAGAAAAATTAAACAAACTGAAATTAGACCAAAAGAAGCAAGTTTTTGATCATTTACTATTCTGGATGCAGTGAGATGGATTTATGTTGCATGACAAAGTTTCACAATTAATTATTCAGAAATGTTTTAAAAAAAGCTGGGTTCCTTATAGATTTCACTGGGAAGTATTTTTAAAAAGCTAGGTTCCTTATAGATTTCACTGAGGAAGGAATGCAAGAGGTCAATAACTTTCTTATAAATTCAGGAAGGAATGCAAGAGGTCAATAACTTTGACCTAGGAGAAGAATTGAAAAAGGAATGCAAGAGGTCAATAAGTTTGACCTAGGAGAAGAACTTGTTCTTTTCCTGAGAACTACAGTAGAAGTATCTTTTGCTGTCATATTAGAATCACTTTGGGACCGATCTATTTTGATAACAATAACCAATTGTCAAAAAAGTATAATTTTAAATTTTTTTTTATTATATAGTATATACTATACTTTGCTGTTATATACAGTGTAACTCAATTCATTATTTTCGTCGGGACTCCCGAAAAAACTATGGATACGAGAAAATGATAGAATGCATGGATATAAAAAATAAAAAAAAATGAAAATTACATTAAAAGATAAAGCTTATAATAATAATACAAAGTTCTATAACTGGTCGATGACACTTATTGAACTTCACTTTTTCGCTTAAATATCAATTATGCGAAAAAGTGAAGTGAAATGATTTATGCTTAATGTTGCCAATTCCAGTTTACAGAAAATCATGAAGAACTAGAGCAATAGTAAGAAAATTCTTATATCAAAATAATTTTAAATTTTTTCACAAAGAACTAGATCAATAGTAAGAAAATTCTTATATCAAAAATAATTTTTAATTTTTTTTTAATAAGGGGGAATTATAAAGTCACTAAATCTCTATACCTGCAATTTTAAACTATATATTTCATCATCAAAACAAAAAAAAAAAACAAACACATTAAAAATAACCGGATCTGTCAACAGTAAGTCCACGCTATTTGTACAGGCAAGACGTGCAGTGAAACACTTAAAGGTGCTGCAAAATTTTGAAAAGCAGTCATATTTGTCTGTATGAATTTTATTAAATCAAAAACTTACATCATTCTAATAATTATTAATTAAAAAATGTACACAAATCATAGCTTTGCATTTAAGTCGAATCTGCATTATTTAAAATGGACAAGTGTTTATCTTCAGATTTTCTCATTGTTTGCCTAAATTTTGGTGAAAACAAAGTAATAAATGAGCAATTAACAAAAATTTGTTTATTTTAATAGATTTAACCAATATTTTAGTATTATCTACAATATTTTTTTGTTTTAAATGCGGGATTTTATAGCAGTGTATCAATTCTGATGATAATAACCGAAATTCTGATTACTATAAGCGGAGTTTTCATAATGCATTATAATATGGATGATTCGGGACCATAAATTTTTGATGATAGTAAAAGCTTGATAACAATATCTGCGATTACAATAAACAGCTTCTACTGTATCATCATAAAATTTTAACTGAAGATTTTACAAATTTTGACAACAATCTTGTCCATCATGAATATGAAAATTGTACAGCCAGTGATTTAATTGAAAAGATTATATCCAGCTCAATTCATATAGAGACTTTGTTGGAAGAGGAACCAAATGATCATGAAACAGTTTTGAAATATGTAGAGGAATTTGAACAATAAGCATTTTCTAATAATGAAGCAGAGATTGTTGAAACTCTATTTGGTATAAGGAAAATAAAATTGAAAAATGTGGATGAAGTATAAATTAAATATAAAAAAGGTGAACTCTACTTACAGACTTCTTTTCAAATAGATAGTTCTTATGTTGAAAGCTAATAGTCTGTAGTGTGTATTTGACATTTTTGAGTTACATTTAAAATAACAACATTTCCAATTTGATTTGTATAAAGGTTTGTATTGACATGAAAATTTAGTGTTTAGTATGTTTAGAAAAAAAATTTTAATTTTATGAATATCTCTATGTTGGACACCTCTCTGAGTTGGACACATTTTGAAGGAACCAAATGTGTCCAACATAGAGAGGTTTCACTGTATTTAAGTTCCAAATTTAATTTTTTCACATAATCTTCTTATAACTAAATTGATATCTTTAAAAAATAATAATTCAATTATAGTATGAATAAATATATAATTAACAAAAATCTTTATTAGAAAAGAATTTTATAAAATTAATATTTTTATCCTTTATATAAATAATGACTTACTTCTTACGATTTTAATCTTTTATGATCAAATTTCAAACTTGCCAATTTCTCTCAGGGCTATGGGCAGTTCCAAGCATAGACAAACCTGGGCAATTGCTTACAGTTATCAAAACAAATGCAAGCATTTAAAAGTTCATGGTTGTTCTTCTATTAAACCCAATAAATTCTACTGTAAACAAAACAGAATAATTTCTATCCAAATACTTGGATTGAGATACACACATGAATGGCAAAAGCATTTTGAGTAATTTCTATATCATAAAAGTAATGATAGTATAAAATCACAAGATATAGAAAATAACAACTACTGTAAAGACTGCCTTCTGGTTTCAAAACATTACAATATAGGACCTAATTCACATGATTAATTCTTTCAAAAAATTTTCATGTAAATTTAAAACCATGTAAGGCTAACAATGCTTAAATTCAATAAACATGAATAAGTGCATTAGTAAACAGAATAGCCAAATGAAATTTATGAGCATACTTTAAGCATAAATGAGAAAATTTAAGGCCATAAATACTATTTTTGCAAAAAGTAAATTGTTTAATGAATTTTCATTCACATTTTGTGGAAATTTAACAAAAATAGATTTATGTTTGCGTTTCTTTGAAACTGCAAAAATAAGGGATCTACTATACTTTAAATTAGTTTCAAAATGATGGAAACTAGTGTCCTGTAAAAAATGTTTTTTTAAAGACACTATTTTCCAATGGAATTGAACCCAGTCCTCCAAGATGATGAGTGAATGTCCATCCACCCAATTATTTTTTATTTGCTTTGAAGTTTCAAAAAATGTGTCACAGAAAATTAGTATTTCAATTAATATTCTGCAATACTGTTCACTAACAATACATTTATATATCAGTTTACAAAAATTTCTAATGTAAATAATATTTGAATTATGTGAGACTAATAATTTGAGATAAAAATTATAGAACTAAAAATACTTGGAAAACAGGAAGCATTTTTTAATGTAATACTGCATTTATTGCTAATGGAAATATACTTTAGATCAAATTATAAAAATTAATGTAGTAATATATCTTTCATGGGCCAAAAATATCTATATGCAATATACAAAGTTTTCATACTTTCTATAGAGAAATTAGCATTTAACAATAATATAAAACAAACATAATTATACACATATAATGCAAAAAAATTAAATCAATAATAGTAATAAATCCATGTAAAACATTAAAAATACACTATTCATAACAGAAAAATTTACAAAATTTTTCTGGTAATGAACAGTGCATTTTTTATATATATGATAAGAGAAGTTATACAATTTTCTTGCAAAATATAGTAAACCTTTATAACATATTTACAAGCACTATTTTGGTATGGAAAAAAATTCCTTAATAAACATAGTCTATGCATTAAACATTGAAAAAACACTTTCAATATAATTAGATCATCCTCAGTGAATTGAGGATGATGTTGAAAATGATGTATCAAGAAGTAGTGCTTGTAATTGAGTTATTGATATAGGAATCCCCAATTTATGTCATCCCACACTTACGCCATTGCCTCAGACCCAATTTATTAATCAATGTGAGCAAATTAATTTCTACATTCTATCACACTGCTTTTCTTGTTGCCTAAGCAAATTTGCTGCCATACATGCTTTTGCTGCTTAGGCAACAAGAACCCTATATGGCAGCAAACTTGATTTGGAAGTTATATCTGAATATGTTTTCAAGATGCTGAATTCGCATAATGAGAATCTCAAACTCGACAATCTTAATGAAATAGGAAAGCAAAGTGTGCTTGAAGAATTCAATTTTAATCTAAGTTTGTAGATCAGATCATATCAATTTCAAAATTGATTGAGAATTTAGATTTATTGAACTCTCATGGAGATTCTTGAGGATTTTGATTCAAACAAACAGCAATAAGACAAAGAATATAGAATATGCATGCTTGTTTTTAGGCAAACAACTTATCTTACAAAATTCAACACTTGATTAATGCTATGGTTAAGGAAAATGAACAAAGGTTAATAAAAATTGCAATTTGTCCATTGCAATTTTCATTATTGGATATTAGCAATTATCCAGATTCTCTAGCTATAATTTAAGAGAATATCACTGCTTCATCAAATTGTTATTTGATTAATTAAATTTTATATTTTCCGTAAATCTTTCATAAGTACAGAATAAGTATATCTGATTTTCTTGGTCAAAATTTTTTATCTAGAATTAATTATTCCATTTTAACATTATATTTAAAGGAAAATCTGACTTGATTTATGTCATCTCAAATAACATCAGAGGTTTTTAAATGACCTGTAATGTAACTTCAGGAGATTAGATGGTACATGGATTTCTATTATAATTTGTGAATCTTTATACTTATCAGGGAAAATAATAAAACAGTAGTTAAATTTTTTAATGAATTTTTTTTGTATTACTTTATTCCATTTACCTTAATTTTAGCTGTACTCTAGAATATACTTTGAAAACTAATTCACTATAGAATTTTTAAATAACTCATAATATGCTACATTTCTATATACATTTAATTTAATTTACATATTAAACTACAATGAATTAAGTAGGCCTAATAACAGTCTTGCTATTGCAATCGTAACTTACATGTATATATTTAAAAAATTCATACCATATAAATCAGGGTTTGGTCGGAGTAAGCGATGAATATAAGTTGCTCTTCCAGGTCGTGGTATGAAAGACCATATAATTCTCTGTATTACTTGATTAGTATCCACATTAAATAAGTTTTGATAATATTTGATATCCCAAAAGGATGGTTTTGTTTCAGATTTTTCAAAAGATAGTAACTATTTAATAAAAAAATATTTGGTTATTAAAATAAAAACTGATATTATTATATGCATTATTCAAATAAAAAATTATATTCTAATATTATGAATTTCTTGTTTAAAGAATATGTTTTAGCTTAATATTTAAAATGTTAAGCTAAACCATATTTTTCAATGCAATTATTTATACAACTTCATTGAAATTTTCATTTTAGTCTCTGTGTGTTTGCTACTTAATAATCCAATAATGTTTAATCAAAATATTAGACACGATTAAGATATTACTAGATCAGATCATTAATTATTAGAGATTGCATTTTGATTGAATATGACACACATTGCTGACTACTGCTCTAAATTTATACACATTAAAGCATCATTAATCCAGCTATCTATAATCTGGGAGTATTAAAAGTAACAGCTATTATTTTTTATTTAAAAAAAATATCTATTATTTTAGAATTACTTATTACTTATTTTATCATCATCATTGAAAGAGAATATTGATTATTTAATTTTTGAAATGTGAATTATTAACAATTTTATTTAAAAATGTAATTCAGTGAGTGAGTTGGTTTTTCAATAATTACTGAAAAACAAATTTTCTCTGAGAAAGTTTATTATTATTTTAATAAAATAATAATAATCTTGAAGAGCTGAATAATGTTTTTAATAGAAGTTAGTTAATTTGTATTACAATGGTACAAACTTATTCTATACTGTATTATAAATTATTTCTGTTTACATATAACAAATAAGAAATCATGGATGACAAGTGAGATTTTTGAGAAGTGATTAATTAATTTTGATTAAAAAATGAAGAGAAAAGTTGTTCTTTTCATAGACAACTGTCCTGCACATCCTTCTTCTATAACAAAAAAATTAACAAATGTGAACCTGGTATTTTTTCCTCCAAACACAACGTCAAAATTACAACCAATGGATCAAGGCTTAATAAAAAATCTTAAAATGCATTATTGAAAACAGATTCTCAAGAAACTAATTTTTGTACTTGAAAACGATCAACCCATTAACAATGTAATTAATCTCAGAGTGTGTATATCAAAATTAGAAAAAGTGTGGCAAGATGACGTAGCAGAAATAACAATACAGAATTGCTTCATAAAAGCCGGCTTCTCTGAAAAGTCCAACTACTCGTCATTAACCAAGTACGTCATTATCTGAGGCCGTTGTTAACCAAGGTACCATTGTATACAAATATATTTTTCTAATATATTGAATTATAAATTGAAGCCCCTAAAATTGTGAGACCGGATGCAGCACCTCTATTGCCTCTCTCTGATAGCCACTGATCTTGTTATTTACCATTTTGTCTGCTGAATGGCCATGTGGAAATATGAGGATTCTGCCCTGGAGATTGAATTCTCAGGTCTGACATCCCCAGATTTTTTAATAAGAAGTCTGGCCTAGCTCATTAAACCTCATTCTTCACCATCATTATTAAAAGAAATAAGTGCTTATTTAGAAATTTAATCCTTTGAAGAATGAATGAAGAAGAAAGAAGTGGGGAAAGTACAGGAAAACATAAGAATTTTTTCCTCAACCACAAAGTAAAATCCCATCTTGCATCTGACAGCCAATCCCACCATAGATGTGAGTGGTTTGTGGGCACTTGAACATCTTATTGTTTAGTAACTGCAAGCTGGAAAGCAGTATAAAACAATAAAGAAAAGGAAAGATATTCATAATTCTTATAAAAATGGTAAAATAAAATCTGAACTAGCTTATAGGACCTTAAGTAAAATTAATAATTAATTAATAAAATAAATAATTTTACTTAAGGTCCTATAAGTTAGTTCAGATTTTATTTTATTTGATTTGGGACCTAGTTGTCAATTTGATCTATAAAACTGGTTAAAATCATATTTGTTAATTCTTTCTTATTGCCAAACAAAGTACAATATAGAATAATGAAAGTAGATACAAATAAACAGTTACATTAAATTAAAATAAATTTCATTTTTATTTAAGCATGCTGTTTTTTATTTAAGTTATCATATCTACAAGTTTTAAAGTTTATTTGTTAAAAATAGTAGTACCAGTTACCTATCTTTTATATTTCAATGTTTTCTTATGGAAATTTTGATATGCATCATTTCAGTATGCATTGCATTTTTCACAAATTTATTCTTGATATAAAGTGGTATTTGGATATATTACTATTATTGAAAAATATAGATAAATAATCAGGAATTCTTATAGTAATTTGTCAATATACTATTATTGATACTAGCTATTAAGCAAAGTAAGCACCATTGAAGGCACATGAAAATAGGGATGTTGCATGGTACCACAGTACCTATTAAATTAGCAATTGTTTTATGCAATTGTCAGTATTCACAAATATCAATAATATTTCAAAAACACTATGGACCAGTAACAACATCAAATATAAATGTCTTGTTAAAGTTCCCATTAACTTTAACCATCAATGGACCATTTATTTTGAAAGTGGTGTAAGTCCATTTTTTTAAAAAACTGAAATATTACATTAATTTAGTGTAAACTTTTTATTTATGTAATATCTCGTTGTTTTAAAAAAATTGACTTACACCACTTTCAAAATAAACGGTCCATTTATTATCTATTTTAAAATTATTAGATAATGATGTTTTTTAGATAATGAGAAAATAATGATAATATAATGTAATTTAAACATCAATAACCTCAATTACAGTGGGTGATCGGTTAACAAACATAATCCATTCCAAGACAATGTTCATTATCCGAATTGTTCGTTAACTGATCATTGATTTACCATAGGTTTTTATGGGAATTTGATTAATTCGTTCTAGAGACCCAAAAAAAACATAAATAAAAAATTATATAATTTCTTACTACATTTATTTATATGTAATAACAATAATATACACATACATAATCTTGTATTTTCATTTATATGTTTATTTTCCGATAAAGAATCTGTCCAATATCGATTACTTTTCTCTCTCCTTCAGGATTTTTCGGAAGTGATTAATAGAATTGTCGTAGTAGAGATCGGCTGCCCCGAGGTAAAACGCAGTATGTGCATTTTGTTTACATTTTGAATCGCATGGTGTGCTGTGATCGCAAAGTCATGCTCTCTACGTTTAGCCAACTCATTTTGCCACTAGAAGGCAGGTTGAGCAAAAAAAGTAAAATTCCAAACACAGTATCTGCGGCATTTTTTGCACTCAACCATGAAAAAATATAGTATCTGCAAATGAGACCATGTAAGAACCAAGTATGAGCAGTAGCCAATCAAAGTGCATATTTCCAAGCACATGACATGCATGTACTGTGTTTTTCTCTGGTTCAAGAATTTTATTATTGTTCAGAGTTCCACGTGGTATTGTGAATAGAAAAACCTTTTTATAGTTTATTTTATTAATATTACAATGAGTCTGAGTAAGAATTACACTTATGCTGAAAGATGTGTACAGGAAGCATTAGCCAAAGCTGAAAAAGGCAATTAGGTGCTATGAAGAAGACAAGCAAAGACCTTACTCAGATTCGAATGCATATTTTCTATGAACCTACAAAAGGTAATACTCCTTCCAATCATGCCCCGTTTGAAAGATTATTTTTTCTCAGCAGATTTATTGTTTTTAACGAAATATTTGCACCACTGGATAAAAAATCTCCACTTCCAGCTTTCTGTTCCATATGGAATGAGGCAGTTCAGGGATGCAATGCTGATTCCATTGTGGACGCAGTTTATGCTCTTATTACAAAGCTTTGAGATGTTCAGCATTTCACGTTTTGGGCGGACAACTGTACCGCCCAAAACAAAAACTGGACCTGTATACTGCACTTGTTATGATTGTCAACCAAATTGACGGGCCCAAAGACATTACTATAAATATCTCACGAAAGGGCACACACACAAATGTCCGCCAATGCTGTGCATGGAAACAGAGTCCAAATTTCACAAGAAAGGGGACATATACAATTACACCGATTTGATAAACACTATTGAGGGATCCAGAAGCCCAGAAAGAGTTCAAGTTCTAGATTTAACCTCCTTTCAGAAATGGGTTCCTAAGAAGAAGCAGTTTCATAAACAACCTACGAACAATGTCTTTCACCTGAAAGACGTCATTGAAGCAAACTTCGAAAAGGGGTCGCGGTGCTTGAAATATAAAACCGATTTTGACGGGGAATGGAAAATCCTTGCTTTTCTTCAAAAAACGTGAAAAGAGAATGGATCTTTGTCTGCAGAAAAGGCAGATCACAGAAAAGTAAATCACGCAAAAAAGAATGCTATTCTTCAAAGCCTTGTTCCACGGATGCCTCCAAACAGGAGGATATTTTGGGAATCTCTGCCCTGTTCAGCTGCTTCACTTGATTTAAATACAAACAGAGAAGTTACATTTGGAAGTGCCAAGTTGCAAGTATGAGGATACAGTGAGCATTTTTGACTGAACAATGAAAAATGAATTTTTAAAACTGATTATTTCAAAATAAAAAAAGAACTAGTCATGCACATACGAGAGAAACTAAATTTAAATTAAAAAAAATAACCACATAGAAATGGTAATGTTTAAACAGTTTGAAAATAAAAATGTAGTCCTGCACATACTTTGTTTTTGTGTGGTTTAATTTTTAAAACTGGTGGTATGGACTACGGCAAAACACAGCATCTGCATAAAATTGCCTAAAATTTCGTAAATAACGTCAGAGTTATCATAAATAACATACTATGTAATAATTAGGTGGTCTAGTAATACATTTAGTGTGTTAGAATTAAAGTGGTGCGTCTAACTTTAGCACGTGTAAAAATATTCATTTGAACTGGTTTTTTTCCATTTCACGTATTTTGCACATACTGTGTTTTACCTTGGGGCAGCTGAGATCCCCAAGCCTATTGACCTCAACCTGGTATGGGTGCCATTCTAACACCAAAAAAATTGTAAAATCTCTCTCTACCTTCTTTAATAAATCTTTGATCTAAAATATTATAAAATCCCTCTCTTACCTTCTTAATAAATCTTTGATGAAACCAAGCCTATTGACCTTAACCTGGTATGGATGCCATTCTAACACCAAAAGTCTAAAATCTCTCTCTTACCTTCTTTAATAAATCTTTGATTTGTTTTAAGGTTAAATCTCTCTCTAACCTTCTTTAATAAATCTTTGATTTGTTTTACGTTTCGAGTTCATTTTAATCGGGAAAAACTACTATTCTTCCATCCTTAAGGTGGTGAGTTCATTTTAATCAGGAAAAACTATTGTTCTTCCATCCTTACCCATAAGGTTCATTTTAATCAGGAAAAACTGCTGTTGTTCCATCTTTAAACTCAAATTCATTTTAATCGGGAAAAATTACTGTTCTTCCATCCTTACCCATATGGTTCATTTTAATCAGGAAAAACTACTGTTCTTCCATCCTTACCCATACTTTAATCGGGAAAAATTACTATTCTAACATCCTTACCCATAAGTCCATGAATGCACAAGACCTAAGCCTGTCATTCTGTTAGGTTAGTTAAACCAAAATATCCTCATGGAATATTTTTATCTGGAGGCGGCCACTTATAGAGCCGCCATCATCACAGACTGACCAACACCCATGATGGAGTCAACCGGAAGGATGGGTTTCAACGGGCCGGGCACAGATCCCTCCTGAAAAATTGGAGGAGTGGGACCCCTGGATCCTCCAGAATGTTAAGCCACAGCTTTACCACACAACCATCGGACTGACCTGTCATTCTGTCAGTCCGCAGGTCCCACAGTTTGTTCTGTAAAGTATTTGTTAACCGAACATAAAAATCTTTCGAAAAAGTGTTCATTAACCGATCACCCACTGTAGTATTTATCTAATAATTATAAAACAGATTATTGGTAGTTAAAGCTAATAAAAATTTTAATGACATATTATAAAACTGGGCTTTTATATGTATTAAATTAACTTACTGCAGAACATTTGAAATGAATGGACAATATAATTTATAATCCACTACCAGCTTATCAGTTACAGCCATATAGTCCACATTGCTTTATCTGCATGTTTTGTGTGGTTCATGTTAAGTTACTGACTAAAAATTAATTATTAAAAAGTTATAACATATAGATATGTATATACATCAATAGAAAGTATTTATTTTGTATTCTAATACCTTGAACTCAATAACTTTTTGCTGTATTAGGCTTGGAACAAATTACAATTATTTTATACAATTTAACACAAATGGATAAATCTGTATGTGTGTATAATATAGAAGTCTGATGTGTTTACCTGTAGAAAAAGAATCTGCTGACATTGATTAAGCTTTAATCTCCTGCCACTCAGGACATGAGTAAAATTATAATATAGACATGATGACAAATATATAACTGTCAGACAAATGCAATCATGTATGCAGGCTTCATATTCTGTTTTGCTTATATTTATGGGTGATTGCAATGTCTGAGCCACTATGCCACCAAGCTATGTCAGTGTGCAGATTTAATTCTTAAAAATAAATGATCATTAGAATTGTTTATAAGAATTATTATTAGAATTTATAGATTTAAAACTTATTCTTATAAAAGAGATATTAAAAATAAAGCCTTTGAAATATTAATACAAAAATTAAATGACAAAAGTAAATTTGTATCAAACTCCAGTATCACCACATGTTACAGATTCAAATGCCAATACAAATACTTATCAGCTTTCAGAATTTTGATGAAATTTATTACAATCTTCCAGACAATTCATTAATTTTTATATTAAATTTCTCTTCAAGTTCATAATAAAGTTGTTGTTTGCTGTATTATTAATTATAAATCTTCAAATTTTAATCATTTGAATTCTATAGACATAATACTGCAGAATGATCAAGTATTTTAATTTTTCAAAATATTATATTTTCAAAAGATTTATTTCATATTTTTAATCAGAATATAATGTATAAGAAAGCAAACTTTCTAGTTGTGAAAATAGAAAAAACTAGCCAAGATATTATAAAGTTATAAAAGTAAAGGGCATGAATGAATTTTTTAAAAAAAAGCAACTGATTGAATCAACTAGAAAAATTGTATGAAATAGAAAAGCATTATTCTGATATAGTTATAGAGGGAATTATTGAAATAATTATCTCATTAATCAATGTCTGACTTTGAGAAATATGAAGATCAAATGAAACTTCTGATAAATATGAGAAAAAATAATGGAAAATTTTTGAAACAGAGCTCTCAGCAAAAATTTGATAAAGTTATATCAAGCCATTTACAAAAAGCTACAAATATAGATTTTACACATCATTATTAATACAGCATATACAAAATGAAATAATATAAGTACTTGTGAAAAATATTTGGATCATCACTTTAAGTCAGTGGTTCCCAAAGTGGGGTGCATACCCCACAGAGGGGCAATTTGATTTTTAAGCGTGGTAATTCGAGAATGAGTTATTAACAGAGAATTTTTTGCATTTCTTATGGTTCCAGGGATCTCATATACAGTATATAAATATATATTGTGGTATATACATTTTAAAAATTAAAATCAGAATGTACATAGCAGTTTTGAAACTTTATTTGCTGTTTTTTCATATCACTTCATATCATTATTATTTTTTAAACAATTTCTTAATGATTTCTTCCTCAGTACTTCAACTGTCCTTTTGTTCTTTTATTTTTCTCTTTCATGGATACCATGTTCTTTGGAAGCTTATTTAGATCAATTTATGACCATTTAGGCTTCCGTGAATAGAACTTTGTTCTTCTTAGACGTGAATAGAAGTTCACTTTTTGAATAATAAAAATTATGTCACAAGGGGCATCAAGATTTTAGAAATGCTTAGGTGGAGCATGGCCAGAAAAATGTTGGGAACCACTGTTTTAAGTGAAATAAAAAAAATCAAATTATTACCAGTATTTTATATTTGATTTCTTTTATTTCAATTAATATATACATCTGATAGTAGGTTGCACAGAACAAATCATCATTATTAGATATGTTTTAGTTAAGAAATCTTCAAATGATATTAAAAATTTAATATAGGTTTTATCAACATTTTTTAGGATTTATTCCTATTAATAATTCACTTGGACAGGGCTTACACCAATTGTATTAGAGAATGGAAACTTATAATCAAATATAAAAAGAAAATAAAGTGTTTCCAATGAAACCTTTCATAAGCAGTGTAAAGAAAAAAGCAATTACCATTAATTAATAAAATTTTTTGAGCATTTCCAGATCCAAAAGAATAACCTATCATATCATATAATACACAAAACCTTAAACAGCATTAACATATGGTAAAAGCAGGAATGATATGTTAAATACACAACCTATATAAAGTAGAAATAATGTATTACACTGTAGTTTCACTTATGGTGCCCATTTATGTTTTCAGTTAAGCTGTATACAGCAATATATTACACATGGGATATATTGCTTGTATACAGGGAGGGGGGTTGCGCCGAGAGGGGGTGACATCTGAGACTTTTGTCTCAGGACTGGCATCGAAATGGGCACAACTGTCGAGCGCGATGTGTCCAATAGTTTGCAGGCCGCCACAAGAGCACACAGTCTACCACCCAAAGCAGTTATGCCAAAATAAACTATTTTATATGTAACAATATTTTGATAGATGAAGTTTTTAAAATTTTTATTTAATCCCTCATTGTAAGTTTTTTAAATTTTTTTGGTCTCATCTCAGACGAGGCAATAAAAATTTAAAAATTCTCTTTTTATTTAATGTTTGTATTTTGTATGATATGTAATGTATCGAATTTTGAATTTATTGTACATTTTCTTTAAATAAATGTTTGATATTTTATATGACTTTTTTATTAAACCAAAGTGATGTACTTTTTTAAGTGGGGGCCTGGACCACAGACTTATCACAAGCCTGAAAATTTCTCTTGACGGCCCTTTCTGGCAGTAGCAACTTTTAGAGACTATCACAGGCTGGTCAATACCCATGATGGGTTCAACTGGAAGGTTGAAGAATAGGGTTCAATGGCCTAGAATTGACTCTTCCTGAAAAACTGGAGATGTGGGATTGAGAATTGAAACTGGATCTTCAAGATAATAAACTACTGCATTACTACACCACCATTTGAAGAACTTTATTCATAAAAGTGAAAATCCTTTTCAGATTAATGTAGGCCTCTCATAAAAGCAAAATGATGCTAAGCAAACTTTCATAAAGTGAGGGAACCTGTATATGTTCAAGGAATTTGATAACAGAGCTAATAGGAAAGAAAAGCACTATGGATTAAAAAAAACTTGGATATTATTACAGTGAAACCCCGCTCGTGCGTTCCCGTATCGTACGATGCAGTCAGGGGCTGCGATAAAGGTGATACGGACAAAATATCAGTTAACTATAATACTACATTAGAGAAAATTCAGGTTTCTATATAACGAAGTTTCTATATATCGAAATTTTTCTAAGACATCTTCAATTTTGATATATGGAGGTCCGACTGTATATTGTTCATAGACAATATTGTATACTTGAATTAATGCTCTTATAAAATATGGTTACCTTATTTTCTATAACTAGTCAAGTTTCTATTTCATTTTCTATTATAAAGGTAAATGTAAGAAATAAAATTTTTCAGTTTTGTTATTTTAAAATCTTTAATTTTTTTAATTACAGTGAAAACTGAGTTCACGACCACCTGTGCAAGAAGACCACCTGACATAACGACCACGATTTATGGGAACCAAATTTTTTCCCATAGAAGTAATGCTATTTGACCCTCCATAAGATGACCACCGCATAACGCGACCACGACCATCATTTTAGTAGACCAAACAGCTTTACCAAACAAAGTGAAACCATCTATGACGACCATAATTTTTTAACTTCACTACTAATTGACTATTTTTATTGCTTATATCAGTATGTTTTTTGTTAAATTTAAATTTCATTAAGTCAAACCACTGCAATTGAAAAAATTGCACCGTATTTTTCCGATCATTCATACACAAGAATGATATAGAGTGCTGGAATGACAAAATCATAGCGACATTTTTACTTTAATGCGATATCTTTTTAATATGCATGTTTCTTAGATTTTTATTTTGATATGATAATTAAATTTTGTATTAAAAATGGTAAAAATCATACTTGAATGCCTATGGCGAAGTAATATAGAGAAACAGGAAAAGTGAAAACAATCAGCCACCGGATCCGGATGTTTGTATTAATCAAATGTAATCTCGTGTGATGTTAAACCATGGGATAAACGAAAAGTAAATTCCTTGAATTTAGAACAGCGAATAAAATGATTGAAGACAGTAAGAAAGGTCTTTCTGACCAGCATTAACGGGTGGCCGGATGGCCGAGTGGTAACGCGCTGGCGTGCCACGCTGGAGGACCTGGGTCTGGTCCTGGATTTTTTCGGGGTGCTGGGCCCGGCGATCCCCATTCTTCACCATCTGGACCCCCTCCACGGGTGTGGGTGCAGGATGTGATTGGAACTTGCCCCGCCCCCTTAGTAATCTCCCTGATTGGAAAGGGGGCGTAAAATATGAAAAAAAAAGGAGAAAGAAAAAGACCAGCATTAACGGCGGCCGGATGGCCGAATGGTAACGCGTTGACGTGACACGCAAGAGGACCCAGGTCTGGTCCTGGATTTTTTCGGGGTACTGGGCCAGGCCCGGTGATCCCCATCCTTCACCATCCGTTCCCCCTCCACAGGTGTGGATGTAGGCCGTGGTTGGAACTGGCCCGCTGTCTTAGTAATCTCGATTGGAAAGAGGGCGTAAAATATGCTTAAAAAAAAAACAGCATTAACAGAAAAATTTAACGTGGGGAAAACACAGATCCGCAAAATATTGTCTCAAAAAGAAATTCTGACTGAATGGAGGAACAACGTAAATCGCAATCTTAAGCGACAAAACGAACTTACATAGAATAATAGAACAGAATAGCGCATATGTTTTTAAAATTAAAAAGGTACAGTAATATATAATAATAGGAGTTGGTCATAAACAAATTTTAATTCATAAATTTTTTTTTTTTACTAATTCATAAATTTAGTCAATATGCATAGTCTAGTATAAAAACATATATATAATATATAACAATATAATGCAGTAGCAGTAAAAGATACTTTACGGAAATCATAGTATACATCTGTTGGTTTCAGTCTTCCTATTGAATGCAAATAATCTGCCATATTGCTACTTACTGCAAGAGTAAATGCAAGATTGGCACAAATCCATATTGGACCATATAAATCAGGGTTTGGTCAGGGTAATCAATGAATATAAGTTGCTCTTCCAGGTTGTGGTATGAAAGACCATATAATTCTCTGTATTACTTGATTAGTATCCACATTAAATAAGTTTTGATAATATTTAATATCCCAAAAGGATGGTTTTGTTTCAGATTTTTCAAAAGATAGTAGCCTTTCTTGCTCTTCATTTTCTATTCCTATATTTTCTGAATATTCAGGAAAAGATTCTCTGAACTGCAATTGATCTTGACCTTCATCATGTAAATTCAAGTTTCCTGAATTTATTCTTGATATTGATGGTCTATTGTCCATTTTGCAACTATGTAAGTTCGTTTTAGCAATGTTCGCTGATGATGACCAAAACATGGTCGAAAACGTTTCAAATTGTAAATAAATAAACATATTTCTGCTACTTAGTGCTTGATTTATTTTCTACTATTTATATTGGAGATAGCAGTTTTATATATGTCTTAGTTTGACTCAATTAATGTTGCTGATAGTACATTGAATTTAAATTAAGCAGAATTTGTAAACTTAGTTGTAAAATTTGAATCATGTATTGTCAGTTTACAATAAATGTTTTTAAGTTAAAGATTTAATAATTTTTGGCAGTTTTAACTTTTATTTTCATTTATTTATCTTTTATCTTTTTTAAATAATCTTCCCTATAAAATTTTAACATTGTTTTATATTTATTGAATTATATTTAAATATTTATAAATACTGTATTGTATAATAATTTAAAGATGAAAATAATTTCAAAAATATTGCACAAATAATATGAAAATATTAATACTTTCAACTATGTAATGCAATTTCAACTTATAGTTGCAAACAGCTATTTTCCAATATTTTATAAAAGAGTTTTCCTTAATCACTGGTTGTACACAAATTTAGTATTTTAAATTCAAAGTAAAGAGATTTTGTATTTCATAATAAAATAATTGTATAATCAACTGAGATAAATCTATTCATGAATTTATTGGTATTTTTCCAAAATTAAACAATTATAATACAATTAATTTTCAAAATGAGAATTCTTGAAAATGTTCATAATAATACAATTTTAATATACCTACTTTTAATATTTTGCCTTAAAAATTTTTGAATATTTATCTAATAAAAAATTGATATTTTTAAAATATTGATTATAAATACACTGTAATTTTGAATGTTTTCTATTAATTCAGAAAAAGTTTATCAAAATTTAAAAATTCACTTTTAGATGTCAATAGTTACATTAATCTAAAGTTAACAGTCTGTGAAGAAATACCAAAAACACCATTTATGGTTCCAGCTTATGGAATTTGATTAATAGTACATTATTTCCATTCTGACTAAAGCTTAGATATGATCATTTCAGACAATAACCTAGTGTAACTGTAAGTTGGATGCAGTCTTTAAATTGTTAATAGTAAAATAGGATAAAAAGTAAAATTTGAAAAATTAAGATAGATGTAAACATTTTGATTTCCACTTTACACTATTGTATTTCCTTAAAATTTTTTTTAACAATTTCAAATTTTACATTAGAAATTATTATTATTATAAATTAAAAACATTTTAATTTCTATTTGAAAAAATTT
This sequence comes from Olivierus martensii, assembly GCA_000484575.1. Taxonomy (NCBI): domain Eukaryota; kingdom Metazoa; phylum Arthropoda; class Arachnida; order Scorpiones; family Buthidae; genus Olivierus; species Olivierus martensii. The sequence continues at coordinate 24,231 of AYEL01069556.1, forward strand.
TTAAGAATTTTATTAATTATAAACAAACCTCTGAACTGCAATTGATCTTGACCTTCATCCTATATTAAAAGAAAAAAAAAAGTTTGTTTTAATGAATTTTATGCATTTGTTTAAATAAACAGTCCTATTTTATTTATTTGCTCATATTATATATAAAATATTTAAAAAATGTATATTGCAAAGCATTAAAATTTTAATGTATTATTTCTGGTTATTCAAACTACATGACTATTACAATAAAAGTCCAATAGTACTAGATCTGATGTTCCATATGATCAGACATAAAAATTGACAGATGTTAGAATTAATAAAACTAATATGCAGGTATTCTTTAATTAATGAATTTTCAATATAATAAACTATACAAATAATATACCACTTTTTCAGTTTGTGAAGAAATGATAGATCATACATTAATTATTCACTATAATTTATTTAGATCAATTAATGTGTTTATATAATTTAATCATCTCTAATTCATATGTTATATCTATATATTATCTATACCTGCTTCCCAAATTATTTAATTAATTTTTTTATGATTTTCTTGCTTATTTTCTTCATTGATTATATCAAATATAATATCAAATTTTCTGATAGATCACTATTGACTTTTTATTAAAATAAAATTTAACTTTCCAATAGAGAAGGGTTTGAATACCATAGTTGGTATACAGCCAGTAACATAAATATCCATAATCTATTTATTGCATTTTTCAAAAATTTTTGCAATTATATAAAACTACATGAAAAAATTATTCTAAATTATTCCAAATGTATACAATTTCTAATATAACATATTTTTTATCCATATACAACTCTCAACTATGGCATTTTGTTATTCTATTAAAAAAGCTAAATCCTAACTAATGTAATTCCTTAAATAACAATTATTTTGTATCTATAAATTTTTATAAAAAATCAAAGTTATTTTAGAAAAATGGATAAATTTATAATCAATATTTGTAAAAATTTTATAACATTTTAAATAATAAATAAAGGCATAAAGTACATTTATTATTACATCAGACTTAAATTCAAAAATCACTTGGCATTTACAGGCTTCAAAATTCAAAATTAAACAGCAAGAAATTGTTATTTATAGGCTATTGTAAATTACTGTACTATATTAATTTTATGTAGTATTATAATATTAGAGTGAGTATATTGAAGAATTATGGTATCTTCAATATACTTGGTAAACTCAGTTAAAATGTCCTCATCTGTTTTCCTTTTTTATCCCTATAATTATTTGAATCACTTACAATAATTTATATTGTCATATAACTTTTTTTTGGTTCTGTATTATTTGTTTACTGAATATCATGCCAAACATTTTGCAGAAATCATTTAAATTATTTTATCATCATCATCATCATCTCTCATGTAAAAAAAAAAAATGTTTCTGCATGAGAAATGAAAAAGATAATAATGTAATGATGATGATAAATTTATGAGAAATGTTTGAGAAAAGCAGAATTGACAATATATGTTGTCAATAATGGCATTGATCATTAAAACATATACATATTTTAAAATCTGAGACTTAGATGAGTCGGTTGTGTGTCAGGCAATCATCATATTTCATTGAAAAAAATTTTTGCCCCATTTTTCATTGATATATTATGAATGCTTGTTCTTTTGGAAGTAACAAAATGCCAAAAAAAAAGTACTTTTGGAAATGCCATAAAAATGTATATTTTACAGAAATAACATAATTAGTTTTTATTGTGTAATAGAAGTGCAGACTTTCTGTCCACAAGATGTAGTAGTATAGATTTCACATATATCTGTCTAGAATTATTATATCTGAAAATATAATAATTGTTCAAGAAGCTGAGTAATTCTGTAGTAAAGACACAAATGGGTAGAAGTCCAGACTTTTTGCTCACAAGATTTAAGCATATTTGTTTGTCTGTCTATAATCATTTATGTCTTTATTACTGAATTACTCAGTCTCTTGAATGATTATTATATCTCTCAATATAATAATCATTCTAAGCAGACATAGATCAAACCAATATGATTATGACTTGTGGAAGAAAGTTTAGACTACCAAAAATTTAGACCACCAAAACCAATATATTTAATCTTGCTCTTCAATGCTTACATTTCACAGATAGAAAGTCTGGATTTTCTGCCCACGAGATTCAAATGCTGGTGATTTTTTCTTGTTATGTAAGTTCTTTATAATCATTAAAAATAAAACTCAACTCGACCTAAAAATTAACTTATTGTAAAGTTTCTTTACATTATTAAAGTTATCTTATTTAATTTTAAATGGATTGCGAAATTTCGTATATAGAATATTATAAATATTTCACATTAAACATTACTAATTTATTATATTCTTCTTTTCGGGATAATATGGAGGTTGTAGCTTCCTAAAATTCCCCTTCTAAAATTATATATAACTAAAACAGCTTTATAATTATCTTACATGCAAATTCAAGTTTCCTGAATTTATTCTCGATATTGACGGTCTATCGTCCATTTTGCAAATTATTAGGCTACGTTGCCATCATAAAATGTCCTTGATTGCCATTCATCGTCTAATGCCAACGATGACTAATGCTATTGATTTTGAATTCACTACATAATTAACTATATATATATAATTTATTTTTATAATAACTGATGAATTTTTATTATGTTTGCATTATGATTTCAAAATGAATCATTCGATTTGAGAAAAATTCATGTTTATAAGCAGTGCTTTTTTCTATTGGTTTACAATAGTATGTCATATTGATACATCTTTTTGACAGAAATGCATTAGATGAGTATTTCAAGTCTTTTTCTAATAAAATGTATTTGAATAGCGTTCTGATATTTTTTCTGGTTAGATTAATACTTATTTTTTCAGCCAGATTGGTCGCGTGGAGCGCTTCGATTTTTCACCTATGATCCAGATTCGATTCTGACCTCTTGAAAAATTTTTCGGGGGATTCGGGCACAGTATATCGATATCCGTTCTCTACAATTCAGCTGAATCCTCCATAGAGATGGACAGCTATTGGAAGAACCTGTTTTTGACATTTATAATCAACAGATTGGGAAGTAGCATCATTTTTTGATTCAAAAAATTTTGTATTTCTTTTTTATCTAGAATCCTTTTATATTCTACGGAAAGGTGAAATCGCAAGTTGGGTCTAATAAAGAAAATATAAATAGAAATATAAAATACGCTTTGAATGGCATTTTAAGTTTTAGTCCTCCAAATTGTTTTTGGATCTATTTGTCTAGCGCGATTATATCAAAACTAGCTGAAACCCGAAAATTTTTGCGGTTATAAAAATTTTAGGTATTTTAATAAAAGTCTGTTATAATTAAACCTCTTTATATAAGGGGATCTCGTGTTTTTGAGTTTTTCAAAAAACTGACATAAATTAAAACCCTTGTATGCCTTTTCACCATTGTATATTATAATATGTTGCCTTTTCACCCTTGAAAAGGCAACATATAATTGGCTGTGAGTAAAAACTGGAATAATCCTGGATCTATTAAATGACTGTCCGATTTTTGTCTATTTTTTTTCTGTAAGGTAATTCCATGGTACAAACATTCGTGAAGTGTTGCATTTTTACATCGCACCAAATCTGTGCATCGCACACTGTACACCCACCATTCTCAACCCGCGGGCCGCATGTGGCCGGCAAGCTTTTACGTGCGGTCCGTTACGCACAGAATGAATTTAATGAAAGCGCGGAATTCTTCTCCCACATGCAAAAAATTAAATAAAAATTCTGATATTAAAAAATTTTTTTTAATCTGGAAAAATTAGAATTTTCCTAATTTGCTAGGTCCTTCTCAATGCACTCATAAATTTTTTTTTCACGTGACACCAACCGATTGTCGACTCCTACATGTTGCGGCCCGCTTAATGTAGCAAACATACATATGTAGCCCGGAGGAAAAAAAGGTTGAGAACCGCTGCTGTACACTCTCCAACAAAGGGTCTCAGGAACAGAATTGCCAGATCTGAATTACTGAAGGATTATGAGACAGCAAGAAATTTAAAAAAAGATTATATGACATATTATAAATGAAAATCATGTCCAAGGAAGGGTCTCAGGAACAGAATTGCCAGATCTGAATTGCTGAAGGACTATGAGACAGCAAGAAATTAAAAAAAAAAAGATTATATGACATATTATAAATGAAAATCATGTGCAAAAAGCTGCTAGATTAAATAAATATAATTGTAAAATTTTTACAAAATTCTAAAAAAAAAAATCAAACTTTGTTGCTATGGTACAATGGCAATGCAGTTTCTTCAGATGTAATGACAGCATGTAGATTTCTAATAGCACACCACCATGTTGTCTCTAAGCCTAATCAAAATCTAACCTAAGCCTATTACGGCTAAATTAGATAAAGTTATAATCAATAGAAAATTAAAGAAAAATTAAAAATATTTAAAAAAACTTTTTAATATGAAATTTGAATTAACTAAATAATATACAGCACAGTACTTGATATCCGCCGTTAGTTTAGTAAATGAATAGTTTCATTGGGAGAGACTATTCATTTACTAAAATATATAAAATTTAAAAATCATTAAAAACCTTTTAATATGAAATCTGAAGTTCAATAGGTATATGGTGATATTCATTGTTTAATATAGAGAAAAAAATAAGATCTAGATTAATTTAAAAATAGAAAAAAAATTAAATTTTTGCTATTTTCATACAAATCTAAATCTTTAATAAATTTAATTTGAAGATTCAAATTTGGTAATTGCTGTCTTATTTAATACTTTTCTAGAATATAAAATAAAATAATAATATATCTTATTTTATAAGATATTATTATTATTTTATAAAATATTATATTGATAAGATATGTCAGATTAATAATATTTAACTTAAAAAGAAAATTACAATGAGCTGAATTTTGATCAAAATGATTCCTTAATAATAGACAGTCAGTGATTATTTGTTTAGCTTAGATCATTACTATGCTTCTTTATAAATTATCAATTAAAATTAAATTTTAGTACTAGATTGAAGGATTAAACATGAAATGGAATTTTCATAACAAATTAATTATAAATGAATTCATATATAAAATTTTATAGTGTGCACTATCTCTAATATTTTGATTATATACTTAATGTCAATTTAATGTAAAATTTGATTATGATTGATAATTGGTTAGTTAAAATTACATCAACCATAACTATATATTTTGTTTTGATATTCATTAAATATATTCATAATTCATGATATTCATTAATATATTCATAATTTATTTAAAACAAAAACTAAATATAAAGATATTAATAAAAATTTATTAATTTAAACTTTATAGATTCTTTATTCACTTTTTATAGATTTAACAAGGTTCCGACCAGTATATTCTCCCAAAGACTTTTTAGAAGTATTGACAAATATCCGAAGTAGCAATACACTTCAAGCAAACATTAATCAAAGGTTATAATTTTTTTTTTATTAAAAATAATCATAGAATAATTTTATAAACTGTTTTATTTGTTATTTTTACAGAAATTTATAACTATTATTTTACATAACAAATTATTCTAATTTAACTGTAAGATATCTAGAATGAATATAAATACATGATGTGAAAAGTATTGAATATTTAAATAAATTTTCTCCAATACAAATTCAGTGTTATAAAATATGAGTTAATAAAGAAAAATTTGACTTAGTGTTTCATGTTTTTAAAATCAAGAATCATGCCCAGGATCAAATATGGAACCCACTCCTTGGAAAATTTATATGCTTTAATGGGTGTTTAGATTTCAGTTAAAGTTGTCATTTTCAGGAACTTAACCTTGATGGATAAGCAAGTTACTGTAATATAAGATGTTAACCTTTTCCAGACCTCCCTTAAAAAACAAAACATTCCCTTACAGTCAAAAGGGTTATGAAATATTATACTTAATATTCGATATTTTGCCATAACTTTTTTAATTTTTTGGCACGAAAAAATTATATTTTGTTGTCCATATACTCTGTCCTGATATCGTTTTTTAATTTTAGTTATAGGACCAAAAGAAAAAAAAAAAAAAAAAAAAAAAAATTAGGCCAAATTTGAAATTTAAAAAAAAAATTGATTAAAATACTTTTATAGTATTTTTTAAAATAATGAAAAATATGAAAATTTTTGTAATTACATTAAATTTATATACAGTTAGTCTTGACAATATTCGCTTTGAAATGTGCAATTGGAAGATGGAAATGCCCAAGATTTATGGATTTACCATTACTAATATATTGTAATGAATACAAGAACTAAACAAAGATCTTTTGATACATTAGACAGTTGTGCATAGTCTGGTATTTATGAATTGCATTGGCCAATCACAGAATTTTCTGAATACATCATTATCTTAAGTACAAGTGGTTGTAAGTTGATACCACTATAAGTCTAATACAGCAGTTCTCAACCTTTTCATAAATGCATATCATCAAAACCAAAATAAAACTTTCAGTACCACTAATAAAAATATGTCTTAGAAGGAAAAAAAATACTATTCAATTATAAACAACGAACAAACAGGGGATAAACCATTTTACAAATTAATCAAACTAACAAGCCAAACTTCCCCTGGCGGATAAAGTTTTAAGTTATATTTTCAGAATAATTATTATTTTTCGAATTAAAGCTATGGTGCCACTATCTATTGAGTTAATAATTAGTTAATTTTATAATTTCGTACTAAGGTGGCGTGCCATCTAGTATTTAATGATTAAACTATAATTTACAAATTTATTTTCCATAGTTTTAATTCGAAAAATAATAATAATTCTAAAAATATAACTTAAAACTTTATCCGCCAGGAGAAGTTTGGCTTGTTAGTTTGATTAATTTGAAAAAAATACTATATTCGAACCACCAGTCATCTTGTGTACCACCAGTGGTATGCATACCACTAGTTGAGAGCCACTGATTTAGGATGATCTGTATTATTAATAAACAGTTATTTTTTCCTTTATATATATATATGCATGCTCAGCTTTAAGAAGTGATAATAGTCACACACAATATTTGCAAATTTTATGAATATTTATGAATATATAGGTATAAATAATTCATTATATATAAAAGTTATATTTATTAATAGATCTTTAAAAATAAAGATTATCAGTATGTATCAATTACAACCTTATACAATTGGTAAAGTGCTATAATTTATTTATAAACTTTTACATTGTTTATTTTTTCAAATGTTGCATTATCATAAATAGAGAATGAATGCTCCTAATTTATGTTTTTCAGAATTTTTATAATCAGTTTTATATAAATTTAGAACTTTTTCATATATTCTATACATTATGATTTTTTTATTTCTTATAATTTTTATTCTTTTTAATTTTGTTGTAGTGTAGCAATATGGGGACAAATAAAAGTGGCATTGAAAGTTAAAGATTTACAAGAACTGGTAAGTTTCAAATTAAAATATAAGTTTATACAATTTTATTATAATAGTTTTAATCAATAGTAATAATCACAAAATTAAAGAATAAAATATGCCCTAATTAGTTATTATACAGTAAATTTTCAGTGATCTCTCAATTTACTGTTTCTTATACCACTTTTCCACTATTTATGATTACTTTTAATGATTCTTATATCAATTCTCTACTGTTTACATGATTATTTCTCCAAATCTATCATTATTATATCATTTATTTTTCATGTCATATTTCTTTTCAGCAATATCTATTTACTAGCAGCTCTCCTAATGAGAGATTTTCAGAAATTTTTGTTGCAGATCTTAATTTGCAAAAAAGACTAAAAATTTTATTTTACTTTTGTTACAAACTAGTACTCATTTCTTTTCAATTCAAATGAGAAAGTCAAGAGGTGAATGATTTGAAAATTAAAATTATTATTGATTTAAAAAATTGCACATTAAACACAAAAATGAGATATCACTATATATGAATAGATCAAATGAAGTTTATAAATACAGAAAGTCTTCAATGTGCAACTCCTTGGCTTATGACTACTCATATTTACAACAATGACTTCATTAATAATTCTGTGATTGGTTATTTTAACTGACAAAGGGTTTGAGTCCTTGATCAATGGTCTGATATACAAAAAGCATCCTTTTTATGTATTTTTATATTCGTTAAATCTATAATTATAAAGTGAGTGTAATAATAAATAGTGATAGTGGGCAATCTATAAATTTTGTATATTTCTGATTTATGACTGTTCCAACTTATGACAGCAGGCTTCAAACGAATTTTACGAGCAATTAAATTGATGGTTTTTAGCAGCTTTCCCTCATTCATTTTGTTATTTTTGTTTATTTTTACTATTTTCTTTTATATCCAAGAATTTTCAATGCTTTTCTTTTATGTTGAACATTTATTTTTACATAATAATTGAGTGTGAATAAAGTGTGAAATGTGAAGAATAAAAATTATGTTCAAATTATTTATTAAAGAGTATAGTATATATATTATTATACAATAGATTTTCAGTGATTTCTCAATTTATTATTTCTCAAACTACTCCAAGATAATTTTAACTTTGAATAATATGATATATTATTGAAAGGTTTTATTTAGTGTTTTCTATTTTTATAATTAATTTTTTTATTTTTATAATATAAAATTTTATTATTAAGATTTTTTATATTACATGTTAAAATAATTTAACATTTGGTTAAGTTGTAATAGTATGGTTACAATTGTGAGGGTCACGTAATTGGATGAAGGAAATCGCGAGGGTCACGTGATTCGAAGAAAGATGAAAACTAATTAATTGTGAGTTGCATGATCGGACAAAAAGAACCGCGAGAGTCACATGATTCGACGAAAGTCGAAAACATCGTAATTAATATCACTTATGAATGTTACTAGTGAAAAACATCACATACGAAAGTTGATAATTAAGAACAAGAACAATCATAGTTATCATAAAATACAAAGATAAGGGGACTGCCCTGGAAACCACATCGAAAACAATCGTTATTTGGGTGACAATTATGGATTTATGACCCGAATTATCAGGTCTAGATAAGGTCCAAGAGAGAGACCCGGGCCAAGAATGGTCACCTTGAAGCCCAGACTGCCTGCCTTTTGACCGATGGGGGGAGGAGACGGTCAATGATATAAGGACCCACTGAACAAAGGGTCGGGGTCTTTCCTCATCTTTTCCTGAACGTCTTTCCTCGTCTTTCCTGGTTATCCACGATCGTCATCTCCGTCTTCCTGTTCGTCCCATCCAACGACGACGATCTCCAAGTTCATCTCTCCCTCGCTGCCGAGTTCGTCCACCTGTTTCATCGAACAGTTTTACAAACCTCGGAAACTTCGACATCAATGTTATTTTTCGCCGTAGACAAACGCCTTTAATACTGATCAAACATCAACGTCAAGAATTCAACGATAAGGTATTTATCCTTCCACCAATGTGTTAAACTGTTGGCATGTACGATAATGTACAGGAATCTCTCTCATTAAATGTTTATTGTTAATGTTAATTTGAGTTGTGTGACTTATTGTGTCTACTGGCTCTTCTGCCCCGTTCTTACTCACACCACAACTGCATTTTTCGGCCAGAATCAAACTGTGTTGTTGGGACACATTCTAACCCAACTCTGGTGTCAGAAATCCTGACTAAGGCATTTAAGGCTTAAGCCTGTGCCTGACTCATCCTGAAGGCTCCACACAATATTTGGATTAAAATAGTAAATTAATATTTTCATTCTATGTTTTGTTACCTATAAAATAAGAATAAGCATCCAATTTATCACTTTTTCACTCCATTCATTTTCCGTATAAGTTGATTGATTTAAAGTTCTCTGTTAAAAAATTTGTGCAGTACTTTCAATATAACAAATTAGACATAAAAATGCAATAAGAAAACAAAAAATATTAAAAACACGAAAATTTTATTGAAATAATTTTTTAATTAATTTAGAAAGTAATTATATATAAAAGCAATTATATTGTATGAAACAAATCAAAATAACCAAACAGGAATGTGTAAAGTTGAGAGGACTTCCAGATGTGGTCCTGCCCTTAAATTTTGTTATGTTTGTTTATTTTGTTTAGTTGGTCTCTGTTCTTGTGTAACAGGATGAGTCTTGTAGTAGCAGCTGAGAAAGGTGCCAAGTTTGTTGAAAACGTTTCTGATTAAAGTTTTTTGACTGCTAAAGGGCTTTAAGTTTTATTTTTTGGTTGTGTTTTGTGCAGTCTTGGTGAACTTTTGTTAAGAATAAAAATAACTTTTTATTATTTCATAAATGATAAAACATGTAATGAAACATTGAATATAAAACAAATAAATGCTATGCTGCATATTATTTATTAAAAAAAATTGTTAATCAAACATCTTTTATTTTAACGAAGTAAATGATGAAAATAGTTATAAGAAAAACATTTAATCTCTATAATTACTTAAAATATAAATATCTTTTATATTTATATAAAATGTTATAATTAAAATAGTTTCCTTTAATCAAAACAATAATAATTCATTTTAATTTCTTAGAGAAGTGAATATGAAGAACTTACAACAAACATTAGCCATTTGGGTGTTGATGACTGTCCAGTTTTAAATACTGACACATCAAATAATTTTCTTCATGAAAGAGTCACATTGGGAAAGAAAGGTAAAAATCAAAATTATAATTTAATTTAAATAAATATTGCATATTGTTTAATTGATTAAATTATTACAGATTACTTACTATTACTGTAATATTATTATTAAAAGTATAGGATTGTTAGCATTCAGATATAAATTTTAATTGCAGTACCATGTTAGATCTATCAAAGATGCTGATGATGACATTATTATTATTGTGTATATTGTTTCCAAGTAAATTTTAATGGACATTTCTATACTATTATAATTTTTTAAGTTTCTCTAAATATACTAGGTGTATGTGAAAGGCTTTTCTGTAATTGATTCTTAAGGATAAAATAAAACTAAATTATCCTTAGAAGATTTTGATTGAATAAAAACTTTCAATAATTCTTAGAGCTTCATAAAGTTACACTCAGATTATAAAGTTTCATAAGTGATATGCCATTAAATAACGAAAGAAAGGCATGAAACTTTCATATTTATTTAGCATATTTAAGCATAGTAATAAGAAAATGTATAATTATATTTGCAAATTCTTTAAAGTCATAAATTTTCTATAGGAAGAGTCATTATTTAAAGTTATTCCAGGCTGGTCAAATTCATTGGAAAAACCTGTTTAAATTTATCAATAAGAATATGAATTGATCAAATACATTCGAATCATTAAAATTGATATCCACAAAAATAATAAATTTGTTTTCAAACTTTTTAATTAAGAATAGTAATGCTGTAATTTTATGTATTTGGAAAAATTTTTGGAGTAATTTGCATGCTCTACAGTTTTCTAATTGAATTTTTTACTATATTATTGTTAGTTAAAAAGAAAATGAATTTCTTATTTTGAGGATAACAGTTTTAATTATCTCTTGTAATTAGTTACCCCACATAGCTATTGATATATGTAAACAGATTTTTGTTATCTTTAATCACCTTGATAATATTTGCAAAATACATTTTTAAATAAATATGCATAAAAAAATACATAAATAAGTTATTTTTTTTAATTTCTTACAGACATACAAATGACAATGTAAAGATTTTTAAATTGATTCATTAATTAATTGTGAATCATTTTTGTAACTTAATAGTTTGATATGATATAAAATTTTAAGAATTCTTTCTGAAAAATTAAGCATCAAATTAAAATATCTCTAAGGACAATTTAATCTAATTTTATTTTTAGGAATTATCTTGAAATTTATAATCAAACTTTCCTATATTCATTTTAGAGATAAAAGATTAGTTACAGAATAAAATTTCAAAATTTTCAATTTTTGTAAAACAATAAGTGTTGTGAGGATCACAAGATATATGAACCATATTCGCGTTATATAAGAAAAATTTAATATATCAAACAAAAAAATTGTAAAAGAGAGAAAGCTAAAAACATTGAACAAAGAAACTGTAAATGGGAGGAAGAATTTTAAGATTGAAAAGAAAGCATTTTCCGAGTTGCACTGCCCGTCGCGAAACTTCATTCTCAACATCTCAAAAACAAAAAGGGATTATGTATCACGGGCAAAGATCGTGCTTGTGCAGGTGTCCAGGTGCTATCGCAGTAGACCCCACCTGCAAAGGAAATATCGCGAAACGTCATTCTCAACATCTCAAAAACAAAAAGGGATTATGTATCACGGGCGAAGATCGTGCTTGTGCAGGTGTCCAGGTGCTATCGCAGTAGACCCCACCTGCAAAGGAAATGATAAACAATAGTCAGGAATGCATTAAAGCCCAGGAATTTCGGGTGAGATGTGACGTTTTGGACTCGACTCGGGGATGTTATAAAAGGGATCGACCATCCCATTGATAGAGAGAGCTCCAGAGAGATCCAGGGAGAGAGAGAGAACTGGAGAAGAACGGATAGGAAAGAGTGTACGTAATAGCTCTCACCGCCACTGAGGTTTTGCAACCACCATCCCGTCCTCCAGCTACGCCACACCAACAGGGAGTCGGATCACATACACAAGAAAAAGGGTGTTCCCCACTTTGTGTCATTAGTTAATGACAAAATTACCGTCTGAAGCCATGCACCTTTAGAAGACCCCCTGGAAGCTACCAACCGGATGACAAGTATAAATAATTCTCCGATTGCTCGAAGAATTCATTAAGAACTCTGAACTCTAGATAATAAGTGTCATGTTACAGAAATTGTGCATTAATTCAAGGTCTGTGAGAATCTCCTGTTATTTAAGGTATTTATCCTCCCTTTTATGGGATATGTTGTAATTCTCTCTCTCAAGAATAAAGATCCAAGGTGTTAACCATTCGAGTTGTTAGTCGTTGTTTCTTTGAGCACCTCTCCATTCTTACTCACAACTTTAGCCCACATCATCATCCGCTAGGCAAACCTACCTGTTTTGTTGGCATCGTTTCCAACGATCCCAACTGGTGTGACATCCTGACGTTGTCCACACAAGGCTAAGGCCTGTAAAATATTATATCACACCCCCTGGCGTCCCACAGTATTAAACTTTTAATCCTCCTCTAAAAAGTCAAATATAATTCTCTGATATTTTTATTGAATATTTTATTTAGTTACTTGAAACAATATTAATTTTAAATATATTTTAATATTTTCTATAATAGAAATATTGCAAAACATTTAATTTATATTGTTTTATAGTTTTACAAGCAGGAGAAGCTTTATTAGCTAGAGAATTTTCAAAAAGAGGTTGTCCTTCTTCAATCAGAGGTGAATTGTGGAGGCTTATCTTGTGTGTGGAAACAACAGATGCAGTAAGAAAATTTTTTCTGAATATATAGGTAGTCCTTGACTTATGATACCATCAACTTACAATCACTCATACTTATGATGGTGATATAATCAATAAATTCTATGATTGGTCAAATTCAATTCATATGCATACAAGTCCATGCACAGTGGTCTGATGCTCCAAAATTATCCTTTTTGTATCTGGTTCCTATAGTTTTATATTTGTTAAATTTATTATGATAGTGTCCTAATAAAGATTGATAAAATGAGAAATCCATAAATTTAGGGCATTTCTGACTTCCAGTTGTCCAGCGTATAACTCTAGGATTCAAACCGAATCCTGTCATAACTTGAGGACTATTTGTAATGCATTAAAATGTGAAATTTAAATTATTTATTTGTATTTTAGGAATGTTTAAAGTTCCAACATCTGAAATCTTGTGTATTTCAACATGATCTTATGATTGACAAGTTAATTTTCAAGGTAAAATTATAAATTATTTGCCTAATTCACTTACTTACTATTAGTACATCTTCAGTTTTAATATATTCTTCAAATAGGATGTTCATTTAACAGCTTCCAATGATGACCAATATTTTGTTTTTGAAGATTTACTTTATCAGGTATAGTATAAAAATTATTTTAATATGTATAGAAAATATGTATTGGTATCAATTGGGACATTTTACTTCTTTAAGATCATCTAATTGTATTGGCAATATATGAGCTTCTCAGAAGCCAAAGTAATTAACTCCATTTTTTTTTATAAATTTCTCAATTTTAGCACCAGAGCACATGATTAATTCAAACATATGTTTGGGTACTAAAATTTAAAAATTTACAAATAATGGAATTAATCAATTTGACTTCTGAGGCTCATATAAAAATGATTTTTAAGATTTTGATATAATATTTCTAATTTTATTTTTCATTTCAATAAATAAATTAGAAAACACATACTATAATTAGTTTAGTTGATATAAAAATCACCAAATAATATAATTCCAACATTTTTATGCTAATTAGAATTGATAAAGAGTTTAGAGACAAACTAGAGAAATGTGGCATATACAGTATACCTTTAAAAGACAGCAATATTGCACATACTATGAAATATAAATAATCTGATAAAAATCTTAGAATCTTCAAGCAGAAGCATGGATATCTGATTAAAAAAATTGCAAGATAGGATTGCACAATATAGAAATGACATCAGATTCAACTGCCTGAACATCACATTAAGCAAAAAATGTATAATAATCATTAAATCTTCTGGGACCAAATACAAATTGTTGATGCTGTTCTATATTTTTGAAAAAACTGTGTTTATGTAAAATCATTTTATCATAATTTAGAATGCTATTATTTAATCTTCAATACATATTGTCCAATTTACTGTTTGTACTCATCAACTTACCATTAAACCAAAGAACTCTTAGCAGTTGAGATTCAACTGCTAAGAGTGCTTTGGTTTGTGTAAATTTAATATTCATTTCAGTATTAAATTCAAACACAATACAATCTCTCTCTAGTATTTCAATACAAATGCTCTTTGAGTTAATTCTTATGTAAATATTATTTGTAATCCATTCTGCTATTATAATAAAATTAAAAATTTAAAATTCTTAAAGAGTTTCTACAGTTTTATGAAATTTGGTAGTGAAATAACACATTTATAATCCAAATAATCCTGATTAATCTGCCTTAATTAATCCCTTGATTTATAACGAATTTTCCGAACCGAGAAGTTCCGGTCGTGGTACCGGACTTCTCATTTATAATAAAATAACTACAATAAAATCAAAATAATAATAATAAATTCTTATTAAAGTGAGACTGGAAATAATCTAAAAAGGAATACAACAAGAAAGTATTCTAAACAGTTTTTATTTTCTTGTTTGTATTCAAAATCATATACTTTAAAATTACTGACAAAATAAATATAAAACAAATCTATACAATTAAATTTGATTATTCTAAATGATAGTATATGAAAGTTGGTTTTAAAAAATTAGTCTAATAGAATATTGCTGTAAAATACTAACCATACATTGAAAATCCATGAAATGGTATCACTCCATTTGGTGGATAAACAACTGTGTCTTCTTCTTGTCCAGTTTTCCCTCGAAGTGGAGCAATTGGAGGCGATGCACTGCTATATTGAAAATGATCCAAGATGTATGTATCACGAGAGAAAACTAATAATATCTGTAAATACATATATAATAATTTTAATAATTTGTATTTATAAGTAACTAAACAAAGAGGAGTTACTTCATATTTATAGTTTACATATTTTAACCTAAATTTAAAATAATTTTAAATAATTTTGCTTTGAATATATTTTGTTTTATAAATGAATTCTGTAATGAATTATTATAACCTGTACAAGAATTTCTTGATGTTTGTAAATTTGATTTTACATAAAAATTAATGATCTATAAAAATGCTTCATAAATCATTTTTATAATGCAGATACAGCACTGCAATTTTTAGACAACCATATCACAACAATGGTTATAACAGTATTGTAATAAGAGTTAACTATTGGATTAATATTGGTAACAATATTATTGATAACAATATTGCTATTGATACAGTAGAGTTCCAATTTGTTATAGATACATTATCAAAAATTTGATGCAAAGTGATTTGCATTATCAAAACAGAAAAGTATTTTCTATAAGCATTATCTCTAATAGAGTTATAAATATTTGTACTTATAAATGTGTTTAAACTTTAAATACAAAACCAACCTCAAGGGAACTTTAATCCAAATAATCCTGATTAATCTGCCTTAATTAATCCCTTGATTTATAACAGATTTTTAATGATTTTGAAATAATTTAAACTAATTTTAGTGCCATCTCGTAATTAGAATAATTATTATTTTATTAAATCAATGAGTGGTAAATACCGTTAATCAAAAGAATTACCTGTAAATTAATATAACTGTCTGGAGAATTAATGCGCTCGTTGGCCTCGGTGGTCTAGCGGTTATGATGTTGGGACGTTAGCCCAAAGGTCCCCTGTTCGATCCCAGGCCAAGGAGGATTTTTTCTTCAGATAATTTAGTTAAAAATTCTAATTTAATTATTAATTAATAGTATAATATAACACATTTATAATGAGGATTAATTCAAAACTAAACAAAAAAGTATACAACATGTAGTTCACGTCAAAAAACATGAAATAGTTGTTACCACTATCCAAAACATAGAATAGTCAGTCACTATAACACCACAAGCTAAAATGTTCTGCAGATCTGCTAATACACGTGATCATCAGGACGGGAACTAAAACACCCTCTGGTGTAACCTTATTTAATCTAGAGCAAAATTTGTATACGTTACACATAACCATAAAAAGAATGCTTAACAGTTCACAATTAATTACAATTAAATAATTTTCAAAATCATTAATCAAATACTTCAACATTCTAATCAAACTTCCATCCATTATAACTTCCGGCGACATTAACACGTTATAGAAGGAAAACAAGATGGCCACCTCCACCACGAAACCTTGATAAGCCTAAAAATTTTTTTTCTTTCTTCTGTGATTCAATCATCACACCTTTACATAAATATATTTCATATACTATAGATATGAATAAATAAAATTAGATTAGCGACATTAACACGTTATAGAAGGAAAACAAGATGGCCGCCTCCACCACAAAACCTTGATAAGCCTAAAAATTTTTTTTCTTTCTTCTGTGATTCAACCATCACACCTTTACATAAATATATGTCATATACTATAGATATGAATAAATAAAATTAGATTCTATTTATATATAATAGTTTATCTATATACCGTGAGTTTTTCTTGAAACTGAACACTGAATTTTGGCATCGAGCCAATTTGGATGCATCTATCACGTCAGGAATCGCTCGCTATGAAAATTTATTTTATATTTTTAATTTGAACATTTTTTAAAATGTTCGAATTGTGGCGTGTCTGCATTTCTACACTGTCGCTATAGCAACAACAGAATTTCTGTTTGCCACATATCTTTTCACGTAAATTTTCAGCGATTTATTTTCAAATGTGTAATTACACCAGAATTAATTCGATAATCTTGTGTGTTAAATCGTTTTTTGTCTCTTGGATGCAATAATAAATAAATATCGTGTGTTAAATCGTTTTTGTTTCTTGGATGCAATAATAAATAAATATCGTTAGAATTAAAAGTAATAAATTAAATTTTCGTAGGGAACGATTCCTGACGTGATAGATGCATCAGAATTGGCTCGATGCCAAAAGCGATTCCTGACGTGATATATGCATCAGAATTGGCTCGATGCCAAAAATCAGAGTGTTCGCATGATAGATGCATCCGAATTGGCTTGATGCCAAAATTCAGTGTGTTTGGTTTGAAGAAAAACTCACGGTATATAAAATGCAATGTCTAGCTCTTTGTTCCATAAAGGCTCATGCACCATTTCATCCCTTGGGACCAAACTTTGCATGGGGATTTCCTATGACCCAGGATTAAAATTTTTTAAGCTAGCCTAAACAATTAATTGGCACTAAAATGCCTCAAGTTGTGGGGGGCATTTTAGTGCCAATTAATTTAGTATGGCATCAAAAATGCCTTTATTCAAATCCTTCAGTGTCATGTCTGAATTCAGGATGACATCATGACGTTATGATGACACAACAATAGATGATGTGACAAAACATCATTGTTATGTGATATCACCGTGATGTTTTGTGACATCTTTTGTGAATGATCACTATGATGTAACAGTAAAGTGTTGTCACTATGATGACATTACCATGGCCATGCGACATCATTGTGATCAACCAACTGATTCCAAGTGCTATAATAAATGAATTATATGACAAAATGATTTTGTTCAAATTCAAGATGTCATAAGATCTCATGATGTCATCATTACATACCATGTAGATAAAGTGATCAGATGTTTTATGTTGAAAATCAGGACATGTTCAAATAAAAAAAAAATCGCTTAACACATTCATGAGGACACCATTTTCTTAGTTTATTTAGTTGTGAGCATGGTTGTGAGTTATCAAAATGTCTTGGATCTATCTTTTTATGTATTTATTAATATAAAAATTACAAAACATACACACTTCTGATAAATTAATAAAAACAAATTAAAAACATTGTTATTCTTATAAAAAAAATTAACTATACAGGAAATAACAGTCTCAATAAAAAATATTAAAAATGACTATATAAATACAACCATCAATATAATGATTAATAATTAATAAATAATTACATTATTTGTATGTATATTTTTTTGCAGAATGAAATTTTTAATTAAACTTCATTATTTGAAATATTATAAAATTCTTCATAGGAATTGAAAAAATACTTAGCTTGAATAATATTGCTTTCAATTTTCTGTGCTCAGATGCATTTTTTCTGAGTTCTAAAACTTATTCATCATGAAAAAAAATTTCTGTAACATCATTGGTGCCTGGCAAGTATAATGCAAATTCAATTATTTTCTTAATATTCCTGAATTGTATGTTTTTCATATCAAAGTGATTAAAAATTTCTCTCCTCCTTACTTTAATGACATACAGTGAGTGGTAGATACTTTATATCTATTCTTTCTTTTAACTTGAATTTTAAATTGGCTCTTTTTGTTACAACCTCCATAATAATATTTTTATCTTCAATACTTGTCACATACCAACTGGTCACATACAAGCAGAAATATTTGTTGCCAGTTAATTAGAATAGCGTCATTTAGTATGAATTAGAGGAAACAGAAACTCTGTGCCATTGCAAAAATGTTAAAAAGGTAAAATGTTCAATCCGGGACAGTTTTCATTGTTGGACAAACAACTCAAATCTGGGACAATCCCACATAATCCAGGACGTCTGGTCACTTTACATATAGGTGGTGTCATGTAAGCATGCCAATGACCTTATCATATCATCATATTGATAAATGATCTCACAATTTTATACTTTAATAAATTCAGAAAGAATAATTTCTACTAGTTGTAATTCAATTAGTTTGATGATGATATAACATTTCAATAAACATAAGGTTTGAAATAACAAATGAAATCAATGCATGAAATACTTTTTCAATTAAAAAAATTCTTCCTGGAGATAATACAGTTAAGATCAACAAAATTATCAATTTTTGGTAGGTTTAGTACACACTATCACAGCATTATGAATGTCCTCCAAGTAAATCTTTTTCAAATCAAAGAGCAAAAATATATATAAAGTCATAAGTTCATGAACCTTCTGGAAATTATGAAGGCTGTATTAAAGAACAATTGGACAATTAAAACTAAAAGAAATCAATGTGCAAATAATCAAAAATAAGTTTCTCCTAATATATTTTATATTTTTCAAACTATGTCCAGGCAATGTCAGACACACTTTGTATATAGCACAGGATGATATAGTTAATACTTAAATTTCCTAAATATATTTATAGAAGTCGCTGGTAACATTTTTCTTTAATTTTTATGAAATTTTTATTGCAAACTGTGAACTAGTTTATGGTAAAAAAACTGCTTAAATTTTCCTGCATGTATTCCTCATCTTTGATATCCATAATCACTTAGGATAAGTCTTAGAGCTATTGATTTCAAAAATTTTTATTCTTATATCCTGGTTCATCTCAGGCTTTGAACATTTGAGAGAAAATACATTTTGCATTTTTTTAGCTTGTTTCTCTAGCTCTTCTCTTGTATCTTGCCTGATTTGTTTCACTGCTTCACAATTCTACTTGAAATCGGTAACATTTTTTAATTGCATTAAACTCTAGTTAGCTATTAACATATGATTAAAAAAAATACTAAATTTGAAAGCATAGTGTTAATGCTTTTTTAACTAATTTAAGTATGATTGAGACTTTAATAAATATATTTGATTGTTTAGTGCTTGCTTATATGAAATTAATAAATGGATAAATTTATAAACATTTAAATTGAATAATGTTAATAGCAGATATAAAATATGATGATATGCTTTTGAGAATGAATTTTATTATTTGTTAGAGTAAGTTCTTGACTTATGTCTATTCATACTTATGATTTTGATTTAATTGATTGATTAATGCAATTAACATTATTGAATTTGATTGATCAATCCAATTAACATTAATATGAATCCATGTACAATGATTTGATGTATCAGCAACATCCATTTTGTATTTGTTAAGTTTATTATGATACTGTATTATGCTAAAATAAATATTGGTAGGGATTCAAGAGATATAAAATATTTTTAACTTGGGGCATTTCAAACTGAACTCTGCCAAAAATTGTAGACTACTTATAAATGAGTTATTAATAGTCCATTATCAAATTCCTCTGAAAATTTCAGCAAATTAAATTGCAATAAAGAGAAAGAATAATAAATACTTTTGTTGTAAACTCTATTGCAGTTGTATTGTTCAACTAGTTTTGACTAAATTTGGTATATAGATATATCAAAGATCAATTAGTCTTCTAAAACTTTTACCCATTTAGGCTAAAATTAAAAGATATACAAGAAGGAGATTCTCTTTTCTAAAAATATCTGTATATATTATACTAATTTTGACCAAATCTAGAATATGAATGTTTCTTATGTTATTTAAGACTTTCTAAAAATTTCTTCTCAATAGGGCTAAAATGAAGAGAGAGACTTCATCATAAATTTCTAATATATGAAAGTCGATTTTTTTTTATTTAATGTTCCTAAAAATTTCAATTTAGTTGGATTAGAACTAAAGAACATTTTTTTGACATATTTGATAATGCTTTAGTTTATTGTTAAAATATCCTTAGAAGAATGGTTTTTATCTAAAAAATATTTAAATAATATCCAATCAAAAACATCTAATATGTAAAAATAATATACTAAGAAATAATGATATTTGTTATGATTTAAAAAGTAAAGCAATAACATCAACTAAAGTAGCTATAACTAGATTGTAAAAATATTCTAATTTATTAGTACTGTACTTTTGTTTATTAATTTACATATTAGATTTTATGACTGGTGTTATATATACATTAATGTCTTGCCATTAGCAAAATGTCTATGTAAAAATATGTGAAATGAAACAACATTTAATGATTGATGAATGGGAAAAAATTTAGTCAATTATTTATTAACAATAAATATATTTTACTGTAAAATAGATTATAAAAATATTCACTTTCATAATAAATGTCATAAAAAGCAACTGTATGCAGCACTGTAACAAGTGGATAATTTTCCAACAAAACTGTCAGTTTGTGAAGGAAAATTAAAAGACACCTGATACAACACAGAGGACAAAAGATCAATATGAGAAACTTAAGATCAAGAAGAAAGAATAGAGCCTAAAGTTGCAGAACAGATTCCAAGTCTCACAGAAGAGGAAAGCGACTTATATAAGACATACAATACGTTTTAAAAAAAAGCATTCTTCTTCTTTCACTTAAGCCTTGATTGCCCAAAAGAATACAAATTCAATAAAAAAAGTCATTTCATAACATTAATTATAAAGTTGATATCAGGTTTAAATGATATTTGCATGACATGGATATTCAGATTTAAATTAAATTTTTTAAAGAAAGTTTTATTTAAATACACCACACAATTTAATAATCAGAAGAAATAAGCAATTAATAATAAAATAATAAATAACTGATATTTTAATGCTCTTGTATGGTGTAATAGAAGAATATATTACTTCTCTATAAGAAGTAATATTGTATTGTATCAGATATTGTTGGCATTTTTTTTATAAATTTGTCTACAAAGCACATAATGTAATTATTTCACTTTAAAGCTTTTATTGTTAGATATTCCTCATAAAAGTGTTAGAAATTTACAACTCAAAATTTTAGTGAAAATTACATTTGCTAATATCATTCATAAATTCCAGATTTATAAGATCTACTTTTATGTAATATATAATTGGAAACTAGAGTTTATACAAAAACCAACTTTTGAAAAAAACCGGTTTTCAAATTCCAGAATTTCAAAGAAAATTGGTTAAATCGGTTTTCGAATTTTCGCAATAAAAACAAAAACAAAACAAAACATAATTAAAACAGTAAAAAATATTTATACTTATTTAAAAATTTTTCAGTTTATTATATACGAGAATAAGTCAATAATTATCCGCAATGTAGTTGTGTTTGTATTTCTGTTGGCAGCACTGTCATTTTGCGCAGCATCGTCATGCGTGGTTTCCTTGTCATTATTTCTGCGCAGGTTTGATGTTGCTAAGTCAGTTCCGTCGTCGCTGTCTTGCCATTAATCATGGATGCTCCGCTTTCTGTTTGCATCAAAGAAGAGCAACGTTCAGTGATCTGGATTTTGTGATCAGAAGGTGTATCAGGGACCGCAATCCATCAAAGACTTTCCGCAAAATATGGGAACAGTGTCTTGCCACAATGGAGTGTCTATGAATGGATTAAAATATTCAAAAATGGTCGCACAAGTATTACTCATGAGGAAGGAGCCGGACGATCATTTACGGCCACAAATGAGGACAACATTGAGCGTGCACGTGACATGATTCTGTTAGACAGATGAGTGACTATTGATGAAATGGCACATCATCTGCAAATTTGTCATGGTTCTGCCTATGAAATCATCCACAACAGACTTGGGTTTCATAAAGTCTGTGCAAGATGAGTCCCAAAACAACTCACAATGTTGCATAAACAAACGTGCTTTGACATCTCTCAAAAACATTTGGATCGCTATGGTAACGAAGGTGACGTTTTCTTAGACAGAATCATCACTGGTGATGTAACATGGATCCATCATTACGAGCTGGAGAGTAAATGGCAGAGTATGGAATGGAAACATCCACAATCGCCCAGCAAGAAAAAGTTCAAAAGCCACCATCTGCAGGAAAACTGATGCTTACAGTTTTTTGGGACTCACAAGACCCAGTACTGGAACATTATCAGGAGAGGGGCACAACACTAAACAGTGCGCATTACAGTGAGATGCTTACTGACAGGCTAAAGCCTGCAATTCAAAGCAAACGCCGAGGACTACTGTTGAAAGATGTCGTGTTGTTGCACAACAATGCCCATCCACATACTTCTGCCCACACTGCTGAAACGCTCCAGAAACTCAAGTTTGGAGTAATGGCTCCTCCTCTGTATAGTCCTGATCTTGCCCCTTCTGACTACCACTTGTTTGGTCCACTCAAACAGGCATTAAGGGGCCGTCGATTCACCTCGGACCAAGAAGTGAAGGAAGCGGTGCATCCATGGCTCGCTGCTCAGCCGAAAACCTTCTTTTCTGAGGGCATCAGGAAGCTTGTGCAACGATGGACCAAGTGCATTGAAAAGCAAGAGGACTATATTGAAAAATGATGTTAATGTAAGTTTCCTATTTGTATTGCAATAAAATTTATAGCTACATTGCAGATAATTATTGGCTTACCCTCATATTTATGGAACAACAAAAAATATAACAAAATAAAATATACACTAACATACCAAATAATAATAATAAACTAAAATCTGTACAAAATATAAATTATAAATTTTTATTTCATTTAGTAATTTTCTTCAGGAAATATGATTTCAAAAAACATTAAATGACCACTGAACGATTACTTAATCTTATTCTAGATACAAAATTTCATGAAATAAAAAACTCTCTCACTGGCTACTGAACTTGGTTTTATCGTTTTCAAGATATCAATGTATTCATCATCAAAATCTGTTTCCATACAGAATTTGGATATATTCTAGATACTATTTTTCCAGACAACTTAATAATATCGAGTTTTGAAACTAGTGGAAATACTCTAGATTTCTTTGTTGAAATGTTTTGTGGATTTTGCAAATATAGCGAAAGTTTATTATAATTTTATTAATTAAAGCAATTTCAAGTCAAAATGTTAAAGTTTTTAATTAAATAATTAATTAATTTTTACATATTAATTTTAGTATCTAAAACCGGTATTTTAAATTTAAAAAACCGGTTTTTGAATTTTACAAATTTATTAAAAAAAACCAGTTTTGGAATCCGGTTTTTGAAAACCAACAAACCCTACTGGAAACAACACAAAATAAAAAGAAATTTTAACTATTATGGGCTAACTCCCATATTCTTCCAATCAAATTAATTCCAAAAGGACTGTTTAATCAGTATCTTATTTTCTATAGTGCAATATGGTGATTCCATTTCTGATAATTCATTTATTTCATAAAAATACAAAATTGAATTAAAAAAAATAGAGAAAAATTGAATAGCATCTTAATATACATTTACAAATATTTATTATTTCATGATAAATAATTTATATGAAAATTAAGTGCACAAAATATATTTTTATGAAGTTTTGTTTAAAATATTCTATTGTGTACTGTTTTTATTTTCAGACTTAATAAACAGCAATAATAATTCAAAAAGTGCATAAAAAATAACCATAGAATAAACATGAAAAATAAGAAACATTGTTTAAATAGCAATTGTATACTGACAAGTTTCATTCCTCTATCTGTTTTCAGTTTTGTTATACGGGTTGACTATCAAAAATCCAGCCATCAATATTCCGGTTCCATCAGTTTTCTGGCACCAATGTCGGAGTGCATTTTTAAATTTACCGCCTTGGCGCGCCATGGTTTTCTGGAGGTGCTGTATGTTTTGGCTGCCTCGTACTCCGGAATTGGATGTTTAATCATACTCGCCACCAGGGTGGTCAGATTGGCTTTTTTGATGCCAAACAAGTTTTTTTTGGCTTTTTTTTTGTTTATTGGCATTATATAAAATCTTTTAACGTTTTTTGAGGACACAGCAACAAATTAAAATTCTGTAGAACTATTTTATCTAGACTTTAGTCTTTTATTTAATTATTGAACAATAAAATTTCATTAGCTTTTCATTTACTGTTTAATTTTATTTCTTTAAAGCATTGTAGAAGTAGTCTTTTCCCATTAAACATATATATACATCAGAAATCCAGAATTTTCGAAAATCCGGCAATCTTCGTGTCCCGAGGTTGCCAGATTTTTGATAGTCAACCTGTATGTGGATTCTGAACATATATTTTTATATGTTTAAAATTGTGGATCTACTTTAAGTTTTTTGTTTATTTTTAAAAAAAATAATTATCAGAAATACAAAAGTTGTAGTTAAGGATTACCTATATTATCAGAGCACTACTGAACTTTTGATTTCATGTAAATTCAATTTTAATTTGATTAAAAATCATTGTATTTTTAAGGGATGTATTTGATTACTATCGGCTTGGACAAAAATCTATTATTTTTCTCTTTCTGATATAATTGTATGCTTTTAAAATTGTGTGACTATAAATGCAAAATTATTAGGAAGAAACATATATCTATAGAAATAGATTTTGAATTTCTACTTATATTTGTAAAACAATAAATATAAATTTATAATAATTTATGTTTTTATAAATATTAGTAAAATAATTTTTCAAAAAATTCATCTCTGGGTCTCTGTCATTTGTAATCTCTGTATAATTAAAACTCATTTCTCAATTTTGAATCTCTACTGGAAAGAGAGAATATTTTGAAAAATTGAATTTTTATATGAATATGTTAACTAAAAAATAAAATAATAAGTATTAAAATCTTTCTATTTATAGTTGCACCACTGTGCTACCTTTATGAAGATCCAGTAACTTTATATCTGGTATTTCGTGAACTTTATTGTCGATTCTTTTTCCGTCTCCATACTGTTTCCTCCCATCCCCAGGTACATTTTTTGGTATTACAATATTAATTTATTAAATTTAAATATGCATTTAATACATTTAATTTTAAATTGATTGATTTTAGGGTGCTTTGGCCTTGTGCCTTTTGTTTGAATTACTCCTGCAAGAAACCGAACCTGAACTTTGTTATCATTTAGCCTCTCATGATATTCAACCGTAAAAAATATTTAAAAGTTTATTATTGATAAAATAATAAAAATAATTTAATAATTAAGATATTAAATATTATTTCAGGTTAAAAGTTGTGATAAAATGGATTATGAGAGGCTATTCAGGTTATTTAGCTGCTGATCAAATTCTGCTACTGTGGGATCAGGTTCTAGCTTATAATTCTTTAGAAATTTTGGGAAGTATGTTCTGATTATAATGTTTATAAGTTTAATTCAATTAAAGTTATTCTTAAGTTAAATGCTGATATTTTCTTTTAGTCCTAGCAGTTGCTATCTTTTCATTCAGAAAACCAATTCTACTCCAAGCTGAAAATCAAGCAACATTTGGCGTAAGTTTAAATAATAAAAACTGTACTTATAAATAAATGACAAAAATATAATAATTTTAATATTTGGATCTAGGGAATGTTGGCTGATGTTTCTTCTCTTAGAATCATTCCACTCCTGCAAGGATTTCTTGGAACTGCTTCTTTAATATAAATTATTTAATATTTTAATCTAGAATAAT